>BQNB010050990.1:9551-41233 GCA_026074375.1 Tanacetum coccineum | reverse complement strand
ATCCCTGGGTGTCAGAACATGTCAGAGCTTCTAGAAGCAATTGAGGGTACATGTACTTTACCCTGCTAGTCAATGGTGAAAAAGGAGGGAACGTTTGGGGAGATAAACAGTAATATCATTTTGACTGTGTGCGTTGACCCAGAGTTATAAAAGGGTGTTGGGCTTTGACCGGGTTGGGTTTTCATTATAACTTTGGGCTTGGTGGGATTATTTGGGTTTTTATTTTATTATTTTAGGCTTGTAAAGGTTTTGCGCTTTTAGGCTTATATAGTTTAAGATTAGGGCTGACCCGGCCCATTAAGTGGGCCTGGGTTGGTCCATAGAAGATGGGTTCGCCTTTGGCCTCGGGTTTTTCATCCTTTTTCCATTCCAGTGCTCGGATTTTGTCCGTATTGTATTTGTTTTGTCCTTTTTCATATATCCGTTACCTGCACATACACAAATACAAAAACAAACATATATATGAATTTTTCTTTATGTTTTTGGTCATTTAGGTTCGTTTTTCAAGGTAAAAGGTATGTGTATTTAGACAAATACCAGACCAGCAAAATATCACCTTTGTGCCTTTTTATGAATAAGGTCTTGTCAATTTTCCCTTTTTGAAACCCATTGTCTAACAGATATGTTGACAAAGTTTCATACCAAGCTCTAGGAGCTTGATGTAGTCCATATAATGCTTTTTCAACCTTGTATACTCTATCAGGAAAGTTTGGATCTTCAAATCCTGGTGGTTGACATACATACACCTCTTATTCAATCTTCCTATAGAGAAAACCAATTTTTACATCCATTTGATACACCACAAAATCTTTAAATGAAGCACAAGCTAAAAATAGCCTAATTGCTTCAATTCTTACAACATGGGCAAAGACTTCATCATAGTCAATCCCTTCTTCTTATGTGTACCCTTGAACAACCAATCTTGCTTTATTTCTTATCATAATTCCCCTTTCATCATTTTTATTCCTGAAAACCCATTTAGTGCCTATAGCCCTTTTTCCATTTGGTAAATCTACTAAAGTCCAAACTTCTTGTAACTTGAATTGTAGAAGCTCTTCCTGTATAGCCTCTATCCAGCTTGGATCTTTCAATTTATAAATTACCTTTTTGTGTTCTTCTTGTGATAAAAAGCAAGCAAACAAGCAGTTTTGAAGGTCTTTATGGTTTGTTCTTTGTTGAATAGTACTAACAAGCCCATGTTCCTTCAAATTCTTTGACATCTTTCTTGTTTGTGTAGCTAATTGAAAATCTCTAATCACTTGATCAAGAGGATGATCTTTATGAATTCTTATAGTTGGAATAGGACTGACTTGGATTGTTGTATCCAAACTGTTCATGTCAGCCTCTGCACCATCATCTTCATCATTTCTTGAGAAGTCAAATATACTATAATCTTCTAAAGCAGTCATATTTGGATCAAATGGAAGTCCAATGCTTGTTTTTCCACCAACAGCATTAACCTCATTTGTGCCAGCAACATTAACAGTGTTAGTGCTGTTAACATTATCTTCCTTCTTTTGATTTTTACATTCACTATCTTTTCTTGGATCTTCATCAACCTTCTTTCCATCATTACTTGAAGGTTTGGATCCATCATCATGAGGACTCTTTGGATCTTGGGAAAATGATGGATCAGCAGTCCATAATGGTAGCAAAATATAATTTTTGACATGCTCTGTCTCCTTTCTAGCTTGACCTGCATTATCACTTGTTTTTGTACCTGCAAAACCATTAGACTGTGTACCTGTAACAATTGGCTCATAATTCATTGTTCTTGTTAGTGCATCAATATCAAATAGCCAATCTGGTCCACTACCTACAACATTAGATGTACTCTCACTAAACCTAATATGTAAGTTTTCTTCCACTATCCTTTTTCTACTATTGAATACTCTAAAGACTTTACTATTCAAAGAGTATCTAACAAAGAAACCTTCATTGGTCATACCATTAAATTTGCCTAAGTGATCTATGGTATTGAGAATGGTAACCGGACACCCAAATGGTCTAATAAAACTTAAAGTTGGTGTTCTACCATGAAAAAGTTCATATGGGGTCTTGTTATGAGGCTTAACTACTAACACTCTATTTTGCACATAGCAAGCAGTATTAACTGCTTCTACTTAAAAAGTAGTTGGCAACTTAGAATCAACTAGCATAGTCCTAGCAGCCTCAATTAGTGTCCTATTCTTCCTCTCAACAACTTCACTTTGTTGAGGAGTTCAAGCTATACTAAATTGTCTCAAAATACCCTTCATTTCATAAAATTGATTCATTTCTCTGTTTTTGAATTCAATTCCATTATCACATCTAATCACCTTAACCTTGTGATCTACTAGATTTTCTATCTCGGTTATAAAGGACTTAAGAATGCCATTGGTCTCATCCTTAGTAGCTAAAAAGAAAACACATGTAAACCTACTATAATTATCTGTGACAACTAGGCAATACATTTTCTTCATACTGCTTTTTATAAATGTTGGACCAAACAAGTCCATATGCAACAAATGTAAAGGAAGACTGATTGAATTCTCTGTTTTGGACTTACAAGAGGCTCTGTGATGCTTCCCTTTTGACAAGCAACACAGGTTTGATCATTTTCAAAAAGTTTAGAAGGTAAACCTCCTACAAGATTTCCCTTAACCAATTTATTCATGGTTTTAAAATTTAAGTGACCTAGCCTTCTATGCCAAAGTTTAGATTCATCGGATGTGGCTTTTGCAAAAAGGCAAGTTAAACCTCCTTTAGGAACTATGTTCTTTAAATCAACACTATACATATTGTTCTTTTTAGTAACTCTAAGTAAAACTTGACTTTCATCAATTAACTTAAAGTTTGGAGATAAAAGAATACATTCAGTGTCATTAAAAAAAACACTATTCTTTTTATCATACATTTGTGAGACACCTAAAGAGATTAAACTTTAACTCTCTCATAAAATACACATTTTTAAAATCTAGATTACCAGTTTTAATGGTACCTTTCCTTGTGATTTTCCCTCCTTTGGGGTTCCCTCCAAAAGCAACATATCCTCCATCTATCTCTTCATAGTTTGTAAGATAGGACATGTTCCCTGTCATGTATCTTGAGCATCCACTATCAATCACTCCTTGATCCTGTAAATCCATTTGTGAATTGCCCTGCACATTAGATAAGAAAATATGTTTATTTGGGGGACCCAAGCCATCACTGACTTGGATCTGCCTTATGCATTAATATAATCAAACTTTTTTAGGGTGATTGATGCATTGTTATGTTTAGAAACATGGTCTAAAACTATATGCTTTGGTTTCCAAACCCAACAAGCTGAGGCCATAAGAGCATTAAAAGTATTTCCCTTGACAGTATTAACTACTGTTTTTGGCCTAGCAGTATTAAATTTTCTATCCCTAACAGTATTAACCCTTTGATTAATATTATTGTTTTTAAATGTTGTGTTCTTATGAACGAGCCTCTTAACAGTTGAATGTGCTATTTTAGAAAGATATGACATTGGTCTAGCAGCATTCACTGTTGTTTTTGAGTGAGCAGCATTAACTTGTCTAGCAGTATTAACTGATACTAAACCAGACTTCATTAGTACTGCTCTTGGAACTAAGTTCTTTTTAGCACAGGGGTGAGTCTTTTTAGCAAAGTTTTGATGATTCACCCTTTGAGCATTGTTCCAAACAGGTTTTACCATCCTTTAATTTTGAAACCATTTTTGATGGTAATTGCAATCAACCTGCAATTGATCAAAGCTTCCACACACATAATAGGCCTAATTAAACATCTCAAAATTGCTTCCTATTTTTTGAGACATCATATTGTTCCAATTTCTTTGATTGCCTCTTGGACTGTGAGTGTTTTGCTTATGTTGCTCAACTTGTTTAATAGTTTTCCTAGTAGTTTTTCTTGTTGTTTAGATTTGACAAACTCTTTCTTAACAATACTAGGCCTACCTGTTTTCTTTTCAATTTTAGGCTGAGACACATCCTCTTCCTTATCATCTGACACCCATTCTTAAATAATTGGGGCATCATCATTCTTCTTAACTACCTTAGGCTCTTCTTTACTAGACATAGCTTTACAGTTCTCAACTACAGGCTTATTAACAAACTCATCTAAACCAGTAAAAGAAAAGTCAGGTGTTGGAGGCATGAAATTTTTTGTGTAGGGAGGTGGAACTGCATTATAATTTTTATAGCCTAAACCTTTCTTGCAATTGTCAACTATCTGCCACTTTATGAGGTTGTTTAAACTTTTAGATGCATGTTCAAATTTATCTACATTAAGTTGAATGCCATCTTTTTCTTTTTGAACTATTTTAAGCTTCTTCCTAAGCTCTCTAATAGTTATTTCTCCTAAATGAATTTCAAATATTAAGCTCTTAATATCTTGTAAGTAAATAGACTCATTTGCTTTACAAACTTCAAGTTTTTCTTCTACGGACTTTAAACATGTCTTATAACCTAGAACCATTAACTCAGATTTCTTTAAATCTTTTAATAGTTTATCATTTTGAGATTTAAGAGATTCAATAATTTTCAAGCAAGATTTTGAACAAATAGAATCATTAGATACCTCTAAGTCAGAATTTGAAGATGAGAAAGCCATGAGTGCATAATTAGGCCCTTCTTCTGCCTGATCACTCCAGTCATATCCACCAAGACCATAACATGACACCAAAGCTGTGGAAGTAGATATTTTCATAGACACACTCCTTCTTGAGCTTTCCTTGTTCATGTTGTCTTGATTTCTTGAAGCTCTGCACTTCCTAACAAAATGTCCCCTCTTATGGCACTTGTAGCACTCCACTTTGGACTTATCAAAACCAATAGTCTCATTGCCATTAACAGTAAGCTTCCTTCCTATATTCTTCAAAAACCTTTTTGCCCTCATAGTCAACATGGCCCATTTGCATCCACAAATCCTCTCTTCCATATCATCTGGATGGATTTGTTACAAGGTCCTCATGTACAAGTTGGAAGGACTATTTGTTTACCTAGTAAAGTATGCACAAATAACAATCATCACTCAATTTATCAAAATTGTATGAGTTAGGCAGCATTAACTTAGTGCAGCAGTAGAAACTCCATTAGCATAATTAACTGCTTGATTAGAGATGCTATGTGTTATTTGAAGAGATACAAAAGCCATGTTTTGTGTGCTTGAACTTGAGCAAGACATCCATTTAACTTCCGTTCATACACCTTTGAGGTTGTTGAAGAGATCATCCAAGCTCATTGTATCCAAATCACTTTATTTCCGCAACACACACATGTGTGTTCCACTCAGAGTGACAAACTTCAAATAACTTTTTGATTAACAGCTTCTTGTAACTTTTATCCAGAAAGCTCAACCAACTGACTCACAAGCCTTCTGAAGCCTATCAAAAGTTGATCCAAGCATCTCTGAGTTTGGAGCATGCAGTTTTCATAATTCTGTCATTAAGAGATCCTTTGAGTCTTTTTAGTAGCTGCATTCCCACTGAATCTCTTTTTAACACCTTCTAGCAACTTCTTAGCATCCTTTATAGAGTTAAACTTTAACTGATGTTCATTGGGAATGCCCATCATGAAAGTACTTCTAGCTTTCACCTCTAATCTTCTCTGAGCCTTTTCTTTAACAGTTGTAATAGGCATCACTGTCACAACACCTTTCACAGTTGATGTTTGTGGCAAGGTTTTACCATTCTCTATGACTTCCCACAGTGCATAGTCTAGCATCTGGATATATTGTTCAATCCTCATCCTCCATATCTCAAACTCACCAGGTTTGAGCATGGGAACTTTGGATGCAGCCACCATGTGTACAGAGTCTTGATCCATATCTTTTAGCAAAAGATCTTGTGTATAAAAATAGGTTCTTCTTATTCAAAGCTTTTTAACAAGCTCTGATACCACTTGTTGATCCCACTTTAATAGATCGAATTCCTGAAGCTTGTATAAGGTTTAGTTATATTAGATAAATCTAACACAACTATAGTAAAAGCTTTGTTTGAATGTATTAAAGATTATGCGGAATCTAATCTTTAATATTAAGAAGAACTATCAATGAAACAATAATTTAATGAACATACAATTCAACAAATAAGCTCCAATATTATTAATGATAAAAATACGAATACTCACAAAGTATTAGGTTTACAAAGACCTTGAAGCTATGAATTATACGACTAAGATTGATTTGGTTTTGGTATGGTACGTGTATATCTCTATGCCCTAGGACCTCCTTTTATACACCAATGAGTCATACTCGGCTTATAATACTTTCCTTAGTATATAAAATCTTTTCTATAAATAACTAATACATATCAAGTAAGTAGTACTAACAAACAGTACTAACTTACACTAGCAGTACTAACTTAATACTAGCAGTACTAACTACTTAGATTATCTTCTTGAGCAGTAGTAACTCTTCAGCAGTATTAACTTCAAGTAGTCTTTGTACTAGCAGTAGTAACTTTCACTAGCAACATTAACTTTTATACCAGCAGTAGTAACTACTTAGTATATTTTCTTTGAAGTTCATGAGCAGCACTAACTTCATCAGAGCAGTATTAACATAAACTTGAGCAGTAGTAATTCTAACAGCATCAAGAAGACTTTTAATCCCAACATCAAACCAGGGTAACCCAACCCAAATCAACATATCAAAATAACCCACGTGCTTATAGTCCTCCGAACCTATCGCCTACCAGCTGGAGCTACACAGTCAGCTAAATAGTGCAGTGCAGAAATTCCCAGTGGAACTTCGCATAAATAGATCTCAAGTATTCGCATAGCATTTATAAAGTGTTCACAAAGCATTCATACATGCAAACATAGGAACATAGCATTCTCCGAAATCATTTAAAAGGTTTTTGCATAGAATTTAAAAGTAGTTAAAAGAAGGTTTTGAGTATCATTTTCCCCCAATGGAAAAGAGTTTAAAAAAATGGGGTTACGAGAACTCACATTTATACAAAGCGATAAGTAGCAGAGGATATGATCAAATTATCGTATGCAACGACTTCCAGACACAACCTAATCCAGTTAAAGTCCGATTTTAAATATAGGTTTCCTAAATGTATGTTTAAGATTGATGCATAGTAGTTAAAAGATGCGTTGTACGGTCACTTTTAATGTTATCGGTTGTGTGATGGTTGGTAATTAAGACTCGAAAATATATCAAAGTGCGTATGTTAGATAATATATACTCACAATATTTAGAAAATTAGACGAGAAAATATCTAGACTTAGATAATAGTTAATTAAAATTATGTTCCGATAATTTACTCGGTAGTCTTAAGTTACCTAGTTTAATTGTATTCTTTATGAAAAGTGACACGTTTTAGTTACATTTAATTATAATTAAAAGTTTTATAATTTATAAATTATAAAATATATTTTCATCTTTTAGTCGGTTTATTAAAATAATAATATTTTATTTATTTCGACTTTTTGTCGGATTTTTAAGAAATTAATATTTTTGTCAAATATTCTAAGTATAATATTTTTTTTATAAAATTTTGGCATGACCCATTTGTTTATAAGATGTTTCCAAGGTTTTTAAACCTCATTTTTCAAACAATTTCCCTTAAATAATAATTCAATTCCGTCAAACAACCAAAATCCGCATTTCTTATTAATTTCCAAGACTCATTTCCTTCAAACGACTATTCGACTATTAATATGTGTATATAAAATCGTTGTCAAAAGTACGCTTCTATTTTCTCCAAATGACTATTTTTTTGCTTATTGGCCTTTAAGGCCCATTAGTAGTCCAAAATATCGTTTATTAGTTTTAGAATCCATTTTAGGCCCATTATTAAGCCAATTAAGAAAGTAAGTATAACAAAAAATCCATGAAAGAAGCCAAGGTTCATGGACCAAGACTAAGCCATGGTTTGGGCTTAGCTTATTGGGTCGTGGCCTTTTAAGCCCATAATAAGCTATCCGAAGCTTATTATTAAGTCGTTAAGCTACGCAAGTTTTTAAATATCAAAATAAGTTATAAAAATAAGCTATAAAAATATGGCGAAAGAGGTAAATGACCAAAGTATTCCCTTGGTCTTTCTTTCTTTAAGTCGTGAGCCATAGCTCCCAAAAACCAAACATAGAGCTTATTTAATAAGCTAATAAGCTATTATTTATTATAGTTTGCAAAATAAGCTATCATAATATGCTATAAAAATATGACAAGTATAGGTAATAACCAAAATCATGTTTCCTTTGTTTCTCTTTTGAGCCGAATACAAATAAGCCATAAATAAGCTATACAAAGCTTTTAAACAAGCTAGATAAATATTAAGCTACATAGTATATAAATGTCATTCAACCATCACAACCAAAATAATGAAATGGTATTTCCTTGCCCTTGTATACCCACGTTCGAAACCAACAAACACCCTTTTATTTTTATTTGAAATTTTAAGCTTTTGATTTTTAATGAACGGACCGTACAACTATTATCTATGCATCATAGCATTAATAAGTACAAAAATATTTGAGAAATAGATGACTTACAAAGAGGGTTTTGAAAATGAAATTAAACACTAAACCGACAACCCAAACGTTGTTTTAATGAACCCACGCCTATTAGAATCAACCCGGAAATACCCAAACTCTCATGTTTTTATCAAATTTGGAAAAATTATGGGTTTGTGTGTGTGTGTTGGTGTGCGTCCGAAACAAGCAAGAGAGAATAGAAATTTTAATGTGTGTGAATTATGATTGAAAGTGTGTGTTTGAAATCATATAAAACAAATGGTTCATACTAGGTTGGGACACAAGTGCTAAAATCATGCCTTGTTGCTCCTTAGTGGGGTTTGAAACTGGCTAGCATCCTAGGGGGTCCTATGTGCGTTTTAGCTCTTGTCGGGTTACTAAAAGCTCAATTCCTATGATTTAAAATGTGACTCGAACTTTCTTATTATTTTTAATGAAAGTAAAAATGTTTTTCCATGAACTTTGACTTTTTACATGATGGGTAAATAAGTTAAAATGCTTTAAATTTAGTACGGATCATTAACGGACGTGTCAGGACGCGTTGCTTGGGATTTTAGCCGTTTGCAAGAAAACTTCCCAGAGATTGATTAAATATAAATAAAATAATCTATAATGAGATAATTAAAGGTAATAATAGCATTAATGATTAAATAAATAATAAACTGATTACTGATAAATCCCGAAAATTGATCTAACCGAAACAGAAAGCAATAAAAGTCGAAGGACTAAAATAGAACATTATAAGCTAGAAAATCCACAAGTGTTACACCAATATCTAACCCTATTTATTATTAGGGTTACTCGGGTCGACCCGAATAACTCAAATTAATTTTTGACCCGAATAACCCGACTTGAATAAACATAATCAAGTCGAGTTGTATTTTTTAACATCCCCAATCACACACATAGTTATTGTCTATCATTATATAGTGTGCATATACTTTTCTTGATGATAGCATTTGATAAAAGATGTGACTCATCTCTGCATGGGTACTGGGTAGTATTCTATGCTTCATTTATTTTAGAGTAAATTTCATAAATCATTCTTAAAGTTTGGCCAAATTGCAAGTTTCGTTTCAAATAGTTTGAAAATGGAGAGATCGTCTCTGTGAGGAAACTTTGGTGTAAGTATATGTGGAATACGTAGAGGGGGTGTGAATATGTTTCTGTTTAAAAACATAAAATCTTTTGTATCAAATCACCAATCAAGTTGGACGCAAAATGAGAAGTGTCGATAATAGATTTACAATAACTAACGCATATCCAAACAATATGTCACACCCCGTCAGTGGCGGAAACACGGGAATGCGACGATACCATTCATCGCATAAGATACAAGATCATATACTTTACAATTTACAATAATAAAACTTGGGTTTACATGAATCTTTACAAGTTAAAAACTTGACAAAATACAATAATCAAATCCCTCTTCACCCAGTCCCATTGGGTTACATCTTTGTTCTTCCAATATCATTCATATACCTTTTGATTTGACACACCTGAAAATGATACTCGAAAATGTCAACAACAATGTTGGTGAGCTTGTAGGTTTGACCTTAAACCCAAAAGCTATGCCAATATTTCAACAGTGGACAATAATGCTATATGACAGTAAATATATATGCAAACAACCATAGCATCACCGCTAATCAATAACCATATTTCACTTACGCACCTAAAGGGCCTACCAGCTGGAGCACTAAAATTAGGGCAGGACCACACACAAACCTGGGTAGGCGTACCCATCTGCTAAAATAGTCACATAAATACTGGGTAGGCGTACTCATCCGCTCTAAACAATCATACAACACATAATATTTACATAGCAGTCATAAGCACATAACTTGTCCCAAAAATAAAACCACATTTCGCACAGATCAATTCAAAACATTTCAAAACACATTTGAGTATCATTTTCTCCCAACGGAAAAACAATAAAAAGTGGGGCTACGAGAACTCACCTCAATGAGCAATCAAAAGCAATCGCACAATCTCAAATAAGGCAAAGCACAAACAATCTCTACGCAAGCGCACAATGGTACCTGGAAACGACCTAATATATACTCACTTTATTAATACTCGTACAAAAGTATCTTATTGTACAAGTGTTCGTCTTTAATAACGCAAAATCCTCATTTTCATCCCAAAATCCCATTTCAAATTCATATCATTCCAAACTCGTTATCTCACACCGATCACTTATTACAAAAATCGTCGTCTCATTACTAAGACTTTATCTCGTTATCAAAACTTTATCTCTTATTATGGTTGTGTGATAATTACGCGAAAACGACTCCAAAATACTTGGGCAAAGTACGACATCAATACAATATAGCTCGAACACCTCAAATCGTTGAACGATACAATCAACCAAAATACTTTGTAGAAATCCGACTAAAAGAAATGAGCAAGATAAATAATCCATATTTCCGTAATCGGTACGATATATATATATATATATATATATATATATATATATATATATATATATATATATATATATATAAATACTTAATACTTTAAATAAAATAATAATATTTTATTATTATTTTCGTCTTATTATCAGGCTAACGGGGTATTCACAACGTCTCGTTATTAAGTATGTCCATGACCCATAGCTTTTACCTCGACACTATACCTTCTATAAGAATCATCCTTCATTTCCTCAATTAAAATCGACACAACGATTATAAATATTAAATGCTTAAGAAAAAGATTTCGAGAAATTACATCTTTCGTCTTGCATTAAATTTTCAAGTAATAACTATTTATTATTAAAATCTTGAAAATTTTACCCCTTTTAAGAAAAGTTTCTAAGTATAAATTTCTTTCGAAAATTCAGCATGACCCGTACGTCTTTATGACTTTTTCCAAGGTCTTATACCTTAATCCAAAACACTTTTTCACAAACTCGACGTTTTCTGACAAACACAATATCAATACCTTCAACACATTTTATCAAACCGTAGCAAAATAACCCCTTTACATTCGAAAAGTCTATCAAAATCTCTCTTAGTCCAACACAAATCCTTTAGTCCATTTATAAGTCCACTAATTCATTTACTTGTTATTAGGCCTTATGGCCCATTATGGTCTTTAAGTGTTTAGCCCAATAGCAAAACTTAGTCCATACCTCTTTACATAAGTCCAAAAATATAATCCCAAACATAATGGACCTTAAGCCCATTAAGCTGAATCAAATTTAAGTCGAAATCACATACATCTGTGGCTCATTAAGCCGAAACAATAAGTTATAAGCTCATAATATCATATATATAAGGCGATAACCAAACAAGCCATAAGCTTTTTAATATAAGCCGAAACCAAACAATAAGCCATAAGCTTTTAGTATAAGTCAAAAACCAATAAGCTATAAGCTTATCAAAATAAGCCGAAAACATAAGCTTCAAAAATAAGCCGTAAACATAAGCTTCAAAAATAAGCCGAAAACATAAGCTTAAAAAATAAGCCGAAAACATAAGCTTCAAAAATAAGCCGAAAACATAAGCTTCAAAAATAAGCCGAATCCAATAACCAAATACAAATCCATTATTCAAATCCATTTAACCAAGTCCAATAAGCAAACCAAGTGCGCCAATCCCACCTTGGCGCCGGACCACACAAACAAACGAACCCTTATTGGGCCAAGCCTAAGCCAAAAACAAAATAAGCTATAACCTAGCTTATTGAATAAGCAAAACCTCAAAATAAGCCCTTTTTAAGCACTTTCATAAAATAAAAAATTACCACAACAACCATTTTATTTAAATTCAAAAATCATTTCTTTCTTTCTTTTTTTAGCCGACGCACAAACACCCCCTTTTTCACATTTTTGCATCCAAGATTCAATTTTTACGACGATCAACTTATACAACTAGTGTATTAACACCATAATAGCCACAAAAGTACAACTTTTAACAATGTTTAGAAAATTTACATGTTTGGATGACCTTGGTTCGGGTTTTGACGCGAAAGGAACAAATTCGTACACCTTTTATATAACCCGCGTCTACTAACTATCAACCCACTATCTAATCTTAACCTGTGTTCTTGAGAAAATCTTCAAAAATCTTTGTTTTCCTCTTCCTTGTGGTTCGTCCGAAATATAGAGAGAGAGAGAGCGAGAGAGATAGAAATTTTTTTGTTATTTTAAAAATGAGATAATGAATGAAATGGTTGAGGTAATGGTGGTTATATGAGTACTATGCGATACATGCTAGCTTAAAAATAGCCATGTTGTCCCCTCTTGACTTCCTTTGACCGAATGGATCCTAGGGAGGGTCTCGGGTCTTCCTTTTTGTGTCGGGATCACTTAAAAACTAAATTTTCATCTATTTAAAACGTCAATCGAACTTAGTTTTCATTTTGATTGCGTTTAAAATTATTTTTCCATAAACTTAGGTTATTCATACAACACCTATCACATTAAATTGCTACAAAATTTATTTTGAGCCGTTATCGGCCGACTCCGGACCGAAAACATGAATTTTTGACAAAACTTAACCAAACCTTGCTCATCCATTTAAAAACACTTCAAACCACAAAATATGGTTTGAAAAATTATTTTCAACCAACATTTCACCTTTTTACGACCGTTACAGTCTTTTACCGAATTTCACGAGAACAACCGTTTTTCTGATAACTTTCAAATCTCACACTCACGATTCACATTTTAATTCAACATAATTTTATTATTATGAATTTATTTAATAAATAAACCCATTGACACATTCCTAACTTCATTAAATCTCCACACTTGAATAAACTGTCGTGTCGGTACGCACTGCGTGATGATTTTTTGCTAAACGCTGAAAAACTTCCCGGAAAGCACTGAAAACCCCCAAACCACTCTAAAATAGAAAAACGAATCAAAAGCAATTCATTTACGAACTCAAAACTCCATCAAACTCCCGGTTAAACCGAAACCGGTTTTACGCAAAAATAAATAACAGAAGTCAACTTTTCAACTTTCATCAGGAAAACTGACAAGATCGAAAGACTTCAAAATACAAAACTATAATATTTTATAATACTTAACCCTAGGAATATTACTGGTTATCACAGTCTCACCCTCTTAAAGGAATTTCGCCCTGAAATTCAACTCAAATTACCAACTCACAACACTAACAGGAAATTCCATTCCTCAAAGAATCACATCAATCACTAGGATCTAGTCTTTTCAAGCGAGGTTTCTTACGATTCCTTTAGAGACTAAGTCTTTTCATAGTCTAAACCCTACTCTTTCTCATGGTCAATCCATATTCGATCACAAAATTACAATAGCCTCTCATATTATCTCTTAGATTCAGAATTTCTCACACTTAGTTCACTCTATCTCAGTCGGGTGTCAGGATACGATCCAGTTCTCGACGTGACGACTAATCTATCAGATTTGGCATTGCCAAACTTTCCGATTATTCAACCAACAGGACTAACCCTACAGGGTATGTGTCCTACACAACACGACTCATACTCTATTTTCTCAAGAATGCCCATGGTTCTTTACCAACACTTACTTACTCAAAATCCCCAAGTAAACCTTACTTAGTCAAACAATCCCAGCTCTACCTTTCTAGGAAGGCCATTTCATAATCTAAACCACATCATTATTCACCTTAAAATTTTCCAAATCAATCCTACTCCATGAGTGTCTTATACCTCACATCACTGAGGTGGGTCAAGATACCTCTCAAAAGCTAACACAATAACAAGTATGATCAAATTTCCCAACTGATCACCACAACTCTTTCCAATACTCTATGTGACCATTCATGGTTTATTACCTTCCTATTAGCTCTCCTAACAAGTCGGTATAATCGATTAGCCCGAATACATTTCGAGCTTATAGAATATACGAACTACATCATACGCCAAATCCTAGTAAGGAAGTGGGTATCCGCTGCGACCTATTTTGGGGGAGTTACAGATTGGTATTCAAAGTCAAGGTTATAGAGAACTAGGTTGCATATTTTACCTAGACTGTAACCGTTTTCACAAATATTACATCACATCAAACTTTTTCAATGTGCATACACGCTGCTTGCTTACTTGCTTACACTACTTGCTTACGTGACTTATATATGTATATATATATATAAATGTATGTATATGAAAATCATAAATATATATAATTAGCATATATATATAAATAAACTAGACTAATAATATATATATATATATAATATATATGTTGTTGTGTGTGTGTGTTGTTATAATATAATATATATATATATATATATAATATATAAATATATTTATATATATATAAATAATATATATATATCAGAATAAATATATATATATATACATATGTATATACATATGTATATGTATATACATATGTATATATACATATACATATATATATATATATATATATATATATATACATATGAATATTTTACACGTGTTTTATATATAAATTATTTATATAAATACTAAGATATTCTCAAGACATTGTGAATGACACGATGGTCTTTGAAACTTTTTATGATCTTACATAATACCGTTTACATAACATTGAAACATATCACAATCCGTAAATTCTATTAGTTACCTTACCATTTAACTTCAAGTTTGAACACCCGCCTCATAGTGTTGAAACACCTACGCCATCTTATGACCGTCTTACCTAGTGAAACCTAAGTTGGAACCATCATAGACTTTATTTCCTCTAAGAAATTCACGTTATACTCCCTTTTACATGTTCATTGTATCGTGTGGATGATTTAAATCATTTATCAAACTCATGTGTCATGAAAACTTCGTTGATTTTACTTTAACTCTCTAGTTATGCAAGTCACCCCTTAAAACTATTAAGGTCCCTTAAACATTTTTACAACTACTTTATAAACCATTTCACTACTACATAATGAATTAGTTCGTTGTCTTTCATAAACTGTTTCCATGGTCAATTTACAAACTACTTTGTATTAATTCACAAACAATTTGTTACCACATCATAAACTCCTTACTATTACATTATGAACTGTCACGTGATTCCCTCTCCCCACAACCGGAACTG
The DNA here is from genome assembly GCA_026074375.1 of Tanacetum coccineum. Classification (NCBI taxonomy): domain Eukaryota; kingdom Viridiplantae; phylum Streptophyta; class Magnoliopsida; order Asterales; family Asteraceae; genus Tanacetum; species Tanacetum coccineum. The sequence goes on along the minus strand of BQNB010050990.1, from coordinate 25,735 downwards.
CTTGTTGCTGACCCTCGGGTACAGCCTCCTCATCCTCCCCTAAACCAAGTCCATCACTCTCTACACTATGACCCTCGTCATCTAAACCACGACTCTCATCATCTAAACCACAACTCTCAACTCCCATACCGGGGCCCTCGTCCCTCGCAGTAAGACCCTCGTCCTGCGACAACATTCTCATCCTCTGTAGTAGGACCCCCGTCCTTTGCGTCCTCGTTCACACTCTCAGAATCTAAACTGTCCTCTATTTCCTCATCCTCCTCATCATCATCCTCCTCACTATCCTCTACTAACTCAGACATACCTCAATAATGCTTTCGTGAAGAAAGGTCTGGCGGTGACAAAGACGGCAAAACTCTTGTAAGAGGACCTAAACCTCTTACGAAACGCGGACTCAGACATAGCTGCCACCTCTGCCATACTGGAAGAGAGGCCCGATGACATCGCAGGTGGAACGCGCACAACCATATGTGCGGTCCTGCGAAGAATGGGAACCAAAGTGGGTGGAGTACTCTCAAGTAGTAATGTGGGTGGTGCTACTGTGAGGGGTGACTCAGGTGTCTTAGTCTCAATAGGGTCCTCGAAAGGCTCAGACTCAGTGTCCATCCCATCTAAATAAGCCTGTCTAAAAGCCTCCTAGGGATCCTCAGGAAGTGGTACGGGCACTCGGGAGCTCTGAGCTCCGTCAGCCTGGGTGGAAATCTCTGGGTCAACAAACACTGGGGTAGACATCATGTGATAACACAATAAAAAAGTATAAGTATAAAATATTATTGTCCAAATTATCAGTATCATTATGCTTGCAAATACAAATCATTATAGCGTTTGAAATTAGACGTTCGTAACCGTATATATACATACATATAATATATATATATATATATATTTTTATATATATATATTATATATTTATATTCCTTTATATATCCTTATATTTATTCCTTATTTTATTATATATATATATATCTTTATATTATATATATATATATATATATATATAATTCTATATTTATATATTTATATTACTATATATTTATTCCTTTATATATATATTATATATAATATTATATATATATATTAAGTATATCAGGAAGAATACGAACATGAATAAAACACCGTATCAGGTTCGATAACCGAGCAGGCACAAACTGGTACCCATAAAATACATAATCCACAAAAGCATATTCTCAATTCACGTCGCTACCTGCGACTATCCATTAAAATTCTCAAGGCAATACGCACTACACTAAGGCAAGCATAGCCAACATCAATCCATCCATCAATCAATCATAGCTACCCGTGATAATTTTCACCTACATTTTCAAGGCATCGCACACTACTACTACTAAGGTAGCATGGCAATCCTAAAACCAACACGATCTCAATCTCAACACTCGCAAGTGTTCTCATCATTTTACATTCTATCATTTTTAGGTGGTCACATTACTCACACATCACTTCCCTCCTCTAACATAACTTTAGAAAACTAACCCCATGATTTCATAGTCCTTCTTGTATTAAGAATAGTTGATCAGGCTATGTGTAATTTGAGAAAATACCATGAACAGCTCCGGTTATTTGACTTTCGCCATGTTTGAGGTTTTACTAAAAATAGACTTCACTTTTTGGTAATAGTTGCGCTTTTTATTTTATTTTATAAAAATCGACATTTTCTATAACCTTGGCTCTTGATACCAATCTGTCATACCCCGTCAGTGGCGGAAACACGGGAATGCGACGATACCGTTCATCGCACAAGATACAAGATCATACACTTTATAATTTATAATAATGAAACTTGGGTTTATATGAATCTTTACAAGTTAAGACTTGACAAAATTAAATAATCAAAACCCATCTCGACTGAGTTCCCTTGGGTTACATCTTTTCTCTTCCAATACCATTCACATACCTTTGATTTGACACACCTGAAAATGATACTCGAAAACGTCAACAATAATGTTGGTGAGCTCGAAGGTTTGACCTTAAACCCAAAATCCGTGTCAATATCTTTTATATAAGCTTTTATGATTTTTTCTTGCATTAGGGGTATTTTAGTAATTTTACACTTGTTGAGATTTTTAGGTTTTACATATGATTAACACAACACACAACACAAGAGATACAAGATGAATGCTTATCACAATCGTGATGACACAACTAAACTAATAACACTTAAAGCTTCACGTCTTCATTATTGTTCTTCACTAAAGAGTAGAATGAGTTGATCACTTGTAATGGATTGTGAAACAAGTATAATGATCAAAGAATATGAAAATGGAAAAAGCTAAAGAGAAAAATATTTATGAAGAATTGTCTAAAATGAAAATTTAAGGTTGCTATTTATAGGCAACATTTGAAATTTAAAATCTGTCCCAGCTGGTCGCACAGATCCACGGTGTCACACCCCGTCAGTAGCGGAAACACGGGATGCGACAATATCGTTCATCGCACAAGATACAAGATCATACACTTTATAATTTACAAGAATGAAACTTGGGTTTACACAAATTTTACAAGTTAATACTTGACAAAATTGAATAATCAAAACCCATCTTGACCCAGTCCCCTTGGGTTACATCTTTGCTCTTTCAATATCATTCATATACCTTTGATTGACACACATGAAAATGATACTTGAAAACGTCAACAATAATGTTGGTGAGCTCGTAGGTTTGACCTTAAACCCAAAAGTTGTGTCAATATTTCAATACAGTGGACAATAGTGCTATATGACAGTGAATATATATGCAAACAATCCATGACATAGCATTCCCTCTGGTCAATCACTATATGTCACTTACACACCTAAAGGGCCTACCAGTTGGAGCACTAAATTAGGGCAGGACCACACATAAACTAGGGTAGGCGTACCCTTTCGCTCCAATAATCACACAAATACTGGGTACACGTACCCATTCGATCCAATAATCACACTAATATTGGGTAGGCGTACCCATCTGATCCAATAATCATGCATTACATAATATTCACATAGCAGTCATAAGCACATATCTTGTCCCAAAAACAAAACCACAATTTCGCACAGTTCAATTCAAAACATTTCAAAACACATTTGAGTATCATTTTCTCCCAACAGAAAAGACAGTAAAAATAGGGCTACGAGAACTCACCTCAATAGCAAAATGCAAACAGCACAAATCTCAATCTCAAATCACAAATAATCTCAACGCAAGCGCACAGCAGTACCCGGCCACGACCTAGACATTTATGACACTTAATTAATGTTTGTACAAAGTTGTCTTATTGTACAAGTGTTCGTCTTTACACACACCAAGATTCTCAATACCGTTACAAAACCCCTTTTTCTTATCATCAAACCTTTACTTTTCATCTCAAAACCATTATCTTATAACGAACCCGTTATCTTTTTCCAAACCGTTATCTCATTACGAGACCGTTACAAAAACCGTTATCTTTACCAAAATCGTTATCTCATACGAAACCGTTACCAAAACCGTTATCTTTACCAAAATCGTTAACTCATATTATGGTTGTGTGGTAATTACGCAAAATGACTCAACACTTGGGCTAAGTGTGACATAAATACAATTCACTCAAGACACCTTCAATAGTTAAAACGAAACAGCCAACCAAATACTCCGCGAAAATCTGATAAAAAGAAATGAGCAAAACGACATAAATACAATTCACTCAAGACACCTTCAATCGTTAAAAAGAAACAGCCGACCAAATACTCCGCGGAAATCTGACGAAAAGAAATAAGCAAAACTCGAGAGCCAAAAATAAATAAATCCATATTTCCGTAATCAGTACGATATATAATATAATATATATATATATATATATAAGTATATATATATATATATATATATATATATATATATATATATATATATATATATAAGTATCTAATGATTTAAATAAAATAATAATATTTTATTATTATTTTTGTCTTATTATCGGGCTAACGGGGTAATTACAATGTCTTGTTATTTTAATATGTCCATGTCCAATAGTTTTTACCTTGACACTTAATCTTCCATAAAAATTATCCTTTATTCCTTCAAATCAAATCGACACAACGATTATAAATATTAAATATTTAAGAAAGGTTTCGAGGAAAACATATCTTTCGTCTTGCATTAAATTTTGAAGTAAAATAACTCTTTATTATTAAAACCTTGAAAATTTACCCCTTTTAAGCAAGTTTCTAAGTATAAACTTCTTTTGAAAATTCGGCATGAGCCGTGCGTCTATATGACTTTTTCTAAGGTTGTAAACCTTAATCCCAAACACTTTTCACGAACCCAACATTTTCCGACAAAACACAAAATCAATACTTTCAACACGTTTTATCTAACCATAGCAAAATAATTCCATTTCATTCGGCAAGTCCAACAAAATCCCCTTTAATCCAAACCAAATCCATTAGTCCATTTACAAGTCCACTAATTCATTTACTTGTTATTGGGCCTTAAGGCCCCTTAAGGTCTTAAGTAATTAGCCCGATAGCAAAACTTAGTCCATACCTCTTTACATAAGTCCAAAATATAAATCAAAACCCAATGGACCTTAAGCCCATTAAGCCGAATCAAATATAAGTCGAAATCGCATATATCCATGGCCCATTAAGCCGAAACAATAAGCTATATGCTCATAATATTTTATACAAGCTGAAAACCAAATAAGCCATAAGCTTTTTATATAAGCCGAAAACCAAAAGCTCAAAAATAAGTCAAGTCCAATAAGCCAAAGCCAAAACTAAGTGGGCCGAGCCCACTTTTGAGCCGGACCGAAACAAACCAAACGGACCCTTGGTTGGGCCGAGCCCAAACCGAAACCAAACAAACCCAATATAAGCCCGAAAGCTTAATAAGCCGAGGATAATGGGCCGAGCCCATGTCCTTTAGTCAGACCGAGAGCACACCAAGCTCAAAATCTCAAAACGGTTGGGTCGAGCCCAAACCAAATCACCATAAGTCTAAAAATTTACCAAATAAGCTATAAATAAGCTTATTTTTAAGCATTCTCCAAAAATAAGCTTTTTAACAAAAAGAAAAATTACCACAACAACCAAAATATTTAAACTTAAAATCCTTTCTCTTTTCCTTACTATGCCGACGCAAACAAACACCGCTTTATTTACATTTTCGTTTCCAAGATTCGATTTTTACGACGATCAACTTGTACAACTAGTGTTTTAACACCATAATAGCCATAAAAGTACACTTTAAACAAAGTTTAGAAAACTTACAAGTTTGGATGACCTTGGTTCGGTTTTGACGCGAAAAGAACGAACTCGAACACCTTTTATATAACCCGTGTCTACTAACTATCAACCCACTATCTATTCTTAACCCGTGTTCTTGGAAAAATCTTCAAAATCTTTGTTTCTTGCCCCCCTTGTGGTTCGTCTGGTTATAGAGAGAAAAAGAGAGAGATAGAAATTTTTTTGTTATTTTGAAAATGAGAGAATGAATGAAATGGTTGAGGTAGTGGTGGTTATAAGAGTACTATGCAAGACATAATAGCTTAAAAATAGCCATTTTGTCTCTTCTTTGCTTCCCTTGACCGAATGGATCCTAGGGAGGGTCTCGGGTCTTCCCTTTTGTGTCGGGATCACTTAAAAACTCAATTTTCATCTATTTAAAATGTCAACCGAACTTAGTTAGTATTTTCATTGCGTCAAAAATCATTTTTCCATAAATCTAGGTTATTCACACGACACCTATCTCATTGAATTGCTACAAAAATCCATTTTGAGTTGTTGTCGGCCGACTCCGAACCGACCGAAAACATGAATTTTTGACAAAACTCAAACGAACCTTGCTCATCCATTTAAAAACAATTCAAACCACAAAATAGGGTTTGACAACTTATATTTTACCAAAATCCCACCTTTTTACGATTGTTGCAGTCTTTTACTGAATTTCACGAAAGCAACCATTTTCTGATAACTTTCAAATCTCACACCCACGATTTACGTTTTAAACCAACGTTATTTTATCATTGTGAATTTATTAAATAAATAAACTCATTAACACATTCCCAAATTCATTAAATCTTCACACTCAAATAAACTATCGTGTCGGTACGCGCTGCGTGACGATTTTTCGCTAAACGCGGGAAAACTTCCTGGAAAGCACTGAAAACTTCAAAACCACTCTAAAAGAGAAAAACAAATCAAAATAGATTCACTTACGAACTCAAAACTCCATCAAACTCCTGGTTAAACCGAAACCGTTTTACGCAAAAATAGTCAACAAAAGTCAATTTATGCTAAGGATTAAGTTTAGATGCAATAGAAAATATTTTTCTTTGATCATTAACTACGTTTAATAATGTCATATTCATACCTTAAGTGATTTTTCGTCGTCAAGTAAACTTTTGACTAAATAACTTGTTTACGTAAACTTTTACGTAGTATGACATTATATTTGTTATTATCAAAACATGAAGATCATTAAATATAAATATCATTTTTGCGCGAATATTTGTATTAACAACCAAGACTACAAGAGCTTAAAGACAATGAATTTTAATGATTTTACTTCGGAGGAGATTGTTAGCCTTAAAATATTGATTCAAATAAAGGAAGTAAAAGTCATTATAGATTATGTCGGGTTTTTACGTTTAAAGAACTTTGTAACTTATGTAATAGGCTAGTCGAAAACATAGGCTCGAGGTTTAATCTAATATTGTACGTGTTACGGGCCAAAAGCCAAACCCGACCCAACTCTATCAATATTGGTTTTTGATTTGTGATTAATATAAATTAGTTTTGGGATAAAAAAACCAAAATATAATTAAAAAAGAAAAAAATAAAAAGATATTAAGAAATGTTAACAAACCACATCTGTATCTAGTTCAATAAGAGTTTTATGTCTCTCACCTCTTTTTGACTATTAGAAAAAAAAATAAACGCTCATAGTATTGATTGCCTTTTACCGCCTCTTTAACATTAAAAAAACACTTTATATGAGTCAAACATATGACTACTTTTGAACATGTTAGATTAATATGTTAAGGGGGTGTTTGTTAAGGGGTTATAGAATGAAAGACAAGGAATCATCTCAAAAATAAATGTTTGATTTGCAAAATGAGGAAATATTAGCTACAATTTATTGTAGCTAATTGGCTACAATTCTAGGCTAAAATCATCGGTCCCTGAGTACTGTTTGCGGGTCCCTGAATACTGTTTGCGGGCCCCTGAATGATTTCTTGTGTATTTTTAGTGAGGAATTATAGCCAGTTGGCTACAATAATTGTAGTCAAGATATCCCCTTGCAAAATATTGTGATATTTAGAATGAATTATTTGTAGGATACTCATAGATTCATTCCATATCAAATAGAGGGGGTTTTATAATTTTATTCTCTCTTAATTAATGACTTATTCTCTTTCATCCTTTTTATGTACATCAACAATTTATAAATAATACACAAACTAAATTTATGAACCAAACATAGTTTTTGAAATTGTTATACCTATTCTTATTCCACTTCATACTAAATTCGACACCCATTGTGATTCATGGCAACACACCAAACACCCCCTAATAATCAATTAAAAGAAAAACCACCCAATTTCTTTCAAATAATATGTGAGACCACTAACTCGAGTCTCAAATCCAAAAGGGTGACAACTTTTGTAGCACTACCCTGTAGGGCCGAGCAAAATAGATCACGAACCGAGCTGAATGTAGGTTCAATTGGAAGATATTAAAACAGTAAATGGCAATAGTAGGGTGACAACTTTTGTCATTGCTGCTTACTATTGCCATTGCTACAAAAGGGTGACAACTTACTATTGCCATTGCTGCTTACTATTGCCATTGCTGCTTACTATTTGCATTGCCAAACTTTTGTAGCACTGCCATGTAGGGTTACAACTTTTAATTGCTGCTTACTATTGCCATTTACTGGTATCCAATGTAGGTTCAAATAATATCTTCCAAATTGCTGCTTACAATACCCCTAAAACCAAGTGATGAACCTTTGCCCTGAAAGAAAGAAAAGTAAAGCTAATTCGTAAACATTACATATTCAGAAACATGCACAAAATCTAAGTACGGAAGATGGTACCTTAATTCTAGCTTCTAGACACTTGAACATTGGAGCATTCTTAAGCAAGTCTAGTATGATCATGAACCTACATTGATGTATTAGTCGCTAATCAGTTTGGCAAATTTGCATTTCCATTATATGGTATAAGAAAACCAGAGATGTGAGTGTAAATCCTATTTCCTTGTAAATTTGAATTATAGATAGATCAATATCAAAGTTCAAAATGATGTAAACAGAATTTACTAAAGCTAGTCAGCTGAGTAACCATACAATGATTAATCATCTAAGCAAAGATTCTGTAGACGTTTATGTGCAAGCATACATGGCTCGTTTAAATTCTTATACTGTAAAAGGTACCAATGAAAAATACAAACCGGACCGTAAAACTCACCTAGTATTTGACAATAGTCTGTTAATAAACAAATCAACTTGTTTTATATAATTTTTTGGGTATTTGATAACTGCATGTATACATATGCCAGCTATGGTAAGCAGATTTTGATTTTCTAAAAACATAATTGGTTATCAATGCTAATTATAAATGTAGATACTTTCATAGAAAATCTATAACTAAAACCAGTGGCAGATGTATATGTACACTATGGGGGCGGTGCCCTCCATGATTCGCCAAATAAAATATGTTTTTAGTGCAAAAAAAAATTATAGACCTTTTTATTAAAGTGCACCCCATCACAAAATCAAATTGCCCCCCACCTTGAAGACAAACAATGTAAAAACCTTGCATCTCTGTCTTCATTTTAGTGTGCACGACTTTTGTCAATAAAAAATTTATTGCCCCCGTCCTCTAACTTCCTGGTTCCGCCACTGACTAAAACTCAAAAACTACAGCGTTATCAATGGTGATTTTACATTTCCTAAGAAAACAGTCAAACACAAGTATATAAAGAGTTTATTTCAAAGAATGATTAAGCACCTGACTTTTCTGCCTCGAATAAAAACATGCTCTAGCTGAGTCACCTTTCCATCCTGCACACAATGTAAGCCAAAATCAGAATTCAGTTGTTTATAAAAACATACATTTTAAATTGCAGAATAAAGTTCATAGGAGGAGATTATATTTATGTTAGAACAAACAATAGAATCATGATCAATACATATTGGGTGTTCATTAAACAACAAAAAACTCCAATTAAGTCTAATCAAACATCAGTTATCTGTCATTCGTCCTTCTAAAGATATTTTTGATTGTATTCTAAAGGTGTAAATGTATCACTCTCATTACAACACATAGAGCTTGTATGATTTATCATTGAAATCAAATTGTGAGAGACGTTACATTTTACATAATCCCCAACTGCCAAACCAAGAAAACAGTACTTTATTGCATCACTTTGCATTGCTGAGAAAACAAAAAAGTGATTTGGCAATCAAAATATTAGACAAAATATAACTCATGAGACTCATTTACATATATTGCATAAGTTAATACCACAAGTCTTGTCTAATTTGACGCAGGGAAAGCTTCACATAACATTCAACATTTTTGTGTATCTTCTTTTGTTCAGTTTATCTAAGATATAAGTATACCAACTTGGCCAGATAATAATAATTAAGTTACAAAGACAACGGCACTTGAAAATTCCATCTTACCAGACAGATATCTAGCAAAACGCGTATATATTCTTCTTCTATCCACATATGCGGTTCAATATATTTAAACAGCCTACCTAGCATTCAAATTGCAGGTCCTATACTAATTTACATATGTAAATCTAGTACAAAAATCTATCAATTCAAAAACCTAGAATCTAAAATTTCATGCCACAATTACAATCTGACAGCTCACCAATATATTCACTAAGTTGTCTCCCAAACTTCATTTGCACTCAAAAAATAATAAAAGCCTTTTACTTTTCACCCGGACAAATGGCATGGATATTCAGTTACCTAAACCACTACACAATCACATACAGAATTCCAGCTAAACACAAAACCCAAATTCATACATGAACAACATGCTTTACAGCGAAGCACTCACGTTTAGCTAACAAAATAATGTCTTCACATGAATATTTAACTCCTCACTCCACAAATTAACTACATTTCTTCTTACAAATGTACTCTTCAATGTTGGTTATAACATCATAATCAATTACCAAATCACAATTTTCTATTATCAAAATTTCCATCCTTCTATTACTCACCACAAACTTTTCACCACTATCCAAGTGTGCTGACACAAATAAAAGAGTAACTTAAAAAGAATACTTAAAGCTAGATAACAGCTAAACATGTTACTAAGATACCATCATGAAAAGATGAAGCGTGACAGAACTAGACAACTTCTTAATAAAGATTATAATTTTATTGGACCAAATATAAGGCGAATATAGCACATTGAACTCCTATTCTCCAAAATGCTCAGTAAGTTGTCTGAAATAAAGGTATGACCACCCCCTGCGTGTAGACTAAACTATTTTATAGAAATATATAAACTTTTCTCTCCCCTACTTAAACTTAGACTTACACCTACTACAACAATCACCTAATGTCGTCCACAATCACATGGAAACACAAACCAAATTCTGAATACATGAAATAATGATTCTCCATAAAATTCTTGTTACAAACCAGCCCTAGCTTATCCTATAAAAATTTTCCATTTTGGTAAAACTCGGCACAAACTTATCACGTTACAAGCTCTTAAAAACACACAAACAAGCCTCAATAACATAATAGCTACAATGATGTCAAAGACTTTAAGCTAACTACTTAAATGTGAGAGGTCTCAAGTTTAACAAAACTTAAGTGGCCACGTGCCCACGTGGGAGTCTGTGTGGCGGTGGTTTCAAACCGGGTGGATTATATATAAATACACATCATGATGGAAGTAGTCTCATTTCCCTGCTCACAGATTTACCTTGTGGTACGGGTATGATCAGTCTACATTCTACCCAGCCCATATTCCACACCGTCGACAAGATTGAGTATTGTTGTTGTAATTAGTATCTCAAAAACTATACTACAACTTTTCAGGGGTGTTTGTTTAAGTTTATGTTCTGGCTTATGATATAAGCACATAAACCTCAAAATAAGCCAAAAACTCATAGCTTATGGTAATCAGCCAAAATCAAATAAGCTCGTAAGAATAACAACCCCCTTAAAAACTATATCCAGTCAATTAAACACATTAGGGTTTTGGAAAAAATTAGGGTTTTAGATGTATAAAAAAAACAAAGGATTAAAGATAATATCTATTTAAAATTTGGTTACGAGAGTTATTGTATGCAAACTGTATATCATAAGTGGAATATCATGCATCGAAGAGACCATTGTTACAAAGACTATCGGCTCAAGGAGCTAAAATCGGCCCAAAAGATGCCGTCATCGCTGGACCACAATAAAAAGACCCAAACAATGACCGGTCAGTGATAGACTTACAAGACAAGGGTTCCAAATAGCAAATACAAGGCAAAGCAGCAAAAGTCAGCCGTGAAACAAGCCAAAGGAGCTGTATCAGTTCTTGGTCTCTTATCATCGCCCTCTATCAAAAATGGAATGTCTAATCATTGTTCTTGGTCTCTTATCATTGTTGGAATGTGTAATGAGAACCCATTTTGGGATCGTGAACCGAAATAAAAAGAAAACAAAAAACCGACGATTCTGATGGCTGAAAGTGTAATAAGTGAGGACTCGACAAAGAAGGCGAAAAGGAGCCTGTTTGGTGTTTTTTTGAAATGGAAAAAGAGTGATGATTCTGAGAAAGATATTGTTCCGTTTCCGTTAAATGATTCGGTTGAGGGAACTTATGGCAGTCTTAAGGAAAAGACAGATACTAAAATCAAGTGAAAGCTACATGTGGATAGTTCATCGTCTGATTATTAAATCTGAATTTTTTTGGTTTGAATTAATTCGCATTAGTTTTCTTGTGCTAATACATATGTTACCTCGGGTTTTAGGAGATAAACTCAGGAAGGAGCTAACAAAAACCGAAGCAAAACTTCAGTTACTGTACGCAAACTCAATCTTGATGCACTTATTTAAGGAAAAATCTGTTTCAAATTGGTATCATTTCTTTCAGATGGATATATGATACTTACATTTTTAATGTAACAAGTTGGATTCAGTTGTGAGAATAGGTAATGTGCAATAAATCCATATCAAATATGCAGAACCCAAACTCCAACTTAACCCCTACAATAATTATCCATTTTGACCCGCCACCAAGTGGCAATTTCCAGCCATTTGCTATATGGATGTGTCTATTCGGGTTTAGTATTTGTGTGTCTAATATCGGCAATTTTGTGTAATTGATGCATAAAATTGACAATAACTTACTGACTAAATTAAAGCCCTAAATAAACAAGTTGTAACCCAACAAATACACAAATACGCTGCCTTGAAAAATGAAATGCTTCCTATCAAAAAGAAACTTACATATCTTTTATGAAGGTAATCTAAATCACGTTGCAGACAGAAAACCCCAACAAGGATACCATAAATATGCCGAGGTGGATGATGACAGATTATCAACATCATCATTTGATTACACAATCTTGTACACGTTGTTCTTTTGCTTTTGTAGTTGGTGGCTGTGGAAGAAAGTGGAAGAGATATATAGATCAAGATGCCCTAATAAATACTAACAAATGGGTTTATACAAGGCCCAAGTAACAAGAAATTATATTTGCTAATTGATCGTTGTCTTCATATTGGGCACATGGTCGTATATCTTAGGGGTCTAACCTTATCTCATCCTTATTTCGTTACGAAACCACATGAAATTACACGAGAAATTATACAGGTTCGTGTTGTGTCTGATTAGATTTTTGTCGGGTTTCGGTCGGATTCCTCTAACCCATTAGAGTTGGGGAATAAATTTAAGCGGGTCTCGACAGGTTAAAGCGTTTAATTTTTTTTCTTAAATTAAAATTTATCTATATCTTATTATACGGGTTGAATGGTTTAAACGGATCAACTCAAAAACACGTTTAACCCGTGTAATATGTCAACTTTTGTAATTAAAATGAGTTAAATGGGTCAACATCCTATTCAATCTCTATAACCTATTTAACCCGTCAATCCAAGTATATATATATGTGTTAAATGGGTTGGGCTTTTCTGAGCCGCCAACATGTCAACCCAAACCCCACCCGAACTGCCACCCATATTTTTATCTAATCACATACACAACCTTTTTTGTCCTTTTCTTATTTCATTTAAACTTTCACAAGATGCAAGACTAGGGATGAGCATTACAAACCGCAGACGGATCGAATCAAGAAATCATATCGAACCGGACCGAACGTATTTCTGTTGGTTACTCCTTCCACCTTTTTCTCTTTTCTCATTTCTGGTCCGCGATCCGGTCTGGTTCGTTCTAACGCACAACATGTAATTATGTTTTGTTAGATCGAACCGACTCGGACCAAGACCAAACATTTCAGTCCAGTCTTAGGTTTGAAGTTTTGGACCAAATCGGATGTCGGTCTAGTTCGATCCTGATCAATCCGATTTCATACCGTTATCGGCCCAATGTAAGGCTTGTGTGAAGTATATATGTAAAATAGCGCGAAACATGTTGGATCGAATGTTAAAAAGGCTCGATAGCAAACACGCTTTGTTATATTTTTATAGTAAATTACATTTTAAGCAACTTTGAAACTTGCCATTCTCCAATTAAACATTATGGTAATGGCATTAAATATACCCACGTAATCATACGTAGTAGCTTCAAGTAAATAAACATGTGATTAGCCTCATTAGGATGTGGTTCATGCTTTTACAAAAGAAGAAACAAGTTATAACTACATTACAAAATCAACAATTTCTACAAGTCAGAATTATCCAAGGGGTATGTATATCTCTCTATATATGTACATAGTTGTTCAACCTTAGTTAGCGTGTAAGACGTATGCAGACTACCTTTCTTACTTGGTAGTTAGTTAGTAGAAGGTGGTGAATATTAGACTTGTTCGTTTGTTCATTGCCATTCCATTAATGTTCCGATTATTAAATGGGCCATTTTCACATTTCATTATATTTTTTTAAACGGCAAGTTAGTAGTTAGTGATTCGAGCCCACAGTAACATCCAATTGGGAAGTATGCAAGCCATGAACCTTCGCCTTAGGGGATAAACCTCACTCATGCTTCTATTTATTTCCGCCCCTGAAGGTTCATGGTGAGACTCGAACCTGAGACCTCTTACGGATACCTCCCCAAGGTTTACCCTGGTGGTCCAACTGAGCTAGCATAGTTGTGTTTTCACTTTTCATCTTTGATTGCTTATTTTTAGAACCGTATTGTTTATGCCATTTCGATTTCATTGTTATTGATATTTGTTATTGTCTCACCTGAGATTGGACATTATTGTTAGTGAACCTTATTAATTGGACTATTTCTGGACCCATAACGAAACGCTCGACATGTAACCGACCACTAAATTAACAGGTTCAGGTTGAGTCTGAATAGATTTTAGGTCGACCGATTCTAACACGTTACTTAAATCATGACAGGTTTAGGCTTTTGGTTAATAAATCAAGCGGGTCGACCCGCCAACAGGTTTAATATATTTTTTCTTAAAATAAAATTTATCTATAAAGAGAATTGCAAAAATGGTCCTTGTGGTTTGGCCAAATTGCAGATTTGGTCCGTCGAATTTCAAAAGTGCAAAAAACGTTCATATTTTAAAGGTTTGGTTCCACTTTTGGTCCTTGGTCGAATTAAAATGACTAAAATACCCCTCTGCAATTTGGCCAAACCACAAGAACCATTTTTGCAATTCTCTCTTTCTATTATTATTATTATTATTATTATTATTATTATTATTAGAGTAAATTGCAAAAATGGTCCTTGGGCCAAATTACAGTTTTGGTCCGTCAAATTTTAAAATTGCAAAAAAACGTCCTTATTTACAAGGTTTGATTTACTTTGGATCCTTTTGGTTTAACTTGAATTATGACCTAAAATACCCTCTGGTACATTTAGCCTAAACCACTAATGGACCATTTTTGCAATAATAAAAAAAATTAAAATTTTAAAAAAAAATTGTAAGAATTTTTTTAAATTTTTTTTTATTTTGGTTTCAGTTTACGAGCAATAATAAAAAAAAAATTATTTTTTTATGGTTTTTTCTAAAATGTGCCCCTGGGGCACATGTTAAACATGTGATTAGCCTCATTAGGATGTGGTTCATGCTTTTACAAAAGAAGAAACAAGTTATAACTACATTACAAAATCAACAATTTCTACAAGTCAGAATTATTTAGGGGGTATGTATATCTCTCTATATATGTACATAGTTGTTCAACCTTAGTTAGCGTGTAAGACGTATGCAAACTACCTTTCTTACTTGGTAGTTAGTTAGTAGAAGCTGGTGAATATTAGACTTCTTCGTTTGTTCATTGCCCATCCTTAATGTATCGATTAAATGGCCTTTCACTTTTCACTATATTTTTTTGAACGGCAAGTTAGTAGTTAGTGATTCGAGCCCACAGTGACATCCAATTGAGAAGTATGCAAGCAATAATAAAAAAAATTATAAATTTTAATTTTTTTTTATTTCGGTTTCAATTTACAAGTAATAATAAAAAAATTAAAAATTATTAAATTTTTTTATTCCGGTTTCAGTTTATTATTAATTTAAAAATTTTAAATATTTTTTTTATTATTGCTCGTAAACTGAAACCGAAATAAAAAAAATTAATAACTTTTTAAATTTTTTTTATTATTGCTTGTAAACTGAAACCGAAATAAAAAAATTTAAAATTTAAAATTTTTTTTTATTATTGCTTGTAAACGGAAATTGAAATAAAAAACATTTAAAATTTTTAATTTTTTTTATTATTGCTCGTAAGCTGAAACCAAAATAAAAAAAATTTAAAATTTTAAAATTTTTTTGTTATTGCTTGTAAACTGAAACCGAAAGAAAAAAAAATTTTAATTTTTAATTTTTTTAATTGTTGCTCGTAAACTGAAACCGAAATAAAAAAAATTAAAAAAAAACTCTTATAGATTTTATTTTTAATTTTTAATTTTTTTTATTTTTGCAAAAATGGTTCTTGTGGTTTGGCCAAATTGCAGAGGAGTGTTTTAGTCATTTCAAGTCGACCAAGGACCAAAAGTGGAACCAAACCTTGAAAATAAGGACGTTTTTTGCAATTTCGAAATTT
>BQNB010050989.1:4003-41234 GCA_026074375.1 Tanacetum coccineum | reverse complement strand
ACCCGCAAATTTTTTAAAAAATGGACCAAAAGTGTTATACCCGGTAAAGATAGTGGACCAAAATTGTAGTTTTCTCTTATTAGTTTATAGCTGATCAGTAATATAAATCAGCTTTTATGTCGTGTAGTATTGTGGTAGTATTCCCGCCTTGTTCAGCTGGCGTTGATTAGACTTATCCATTTTAATGTATTTGAATGGGTAGCAATTATAAACTCGTGCCATTTCTATCTCTCCTTTCTATTTAAGTATATATTTGTACAATAAGGGCATTGTACATCTCAAGTGGAGGGAAGGGAGATAGAACTGAGAGATTTTAGAGTATTTGGTTAGATTATGTGCCAATTTTGCCCAAATATTTTTAAAAAATGGCACATAATTATTTGTTCATTGTTGATAAAGGCCGAGTTAATGCGTCTTACTTGCCTAGTTTATGGAGATTTTACACTATACATTATAAACATTAACTCGGGCAGTTTGAAGAACCCTTGATTCTTGACCCTCGGATTTTGCCTTATGGGATTTGAATGCGACTAGTGACGGGGAGATTGTGGACTTAGGAAACTATTTGTTTTGTGTCTTTATGTTACACATATTAAAAGTTATTACCATGTCTTTATCCTACCCTTATCATTTTTAATCCTAACCTTTAGCTTATTCGAGTTAAGGAATTGAGCAATCACTTGTGTCTCGTTCATAGATTTGGGCAAGCATTTGTGGTTTTGTTGCCTTTTCTAGAATATTGGTATTGGTAAAGATTGCATTGTAAGGATGACTCACCCCGTAAGCCTTTATGTTGTGTCAACCCATTTTACCTTTTAAAATAGTTGCATCTAGACTCTAGTGGTGGAGATTAGCATCTTTGCCAAGCTTATGATAGAATACTCGTCATGACTGAGCAGTTAAGTGATCATAAAAAATGAAACACATAGATTAGTGAGAGTATGAGTGTGATTCGTTTTTCCGTTCATAAGGTGCTCGGTTTAACATTTTATAGCTTAGGTAATTTTTAACTTCATATTATCCAGTTTCTATTTGGGTGTTATCTTTTTAAGAATTATTTAAAAAGGCCTACTTGTGGGCAAATAGAATTCAAGTGGCGGGATATTTGATACATCAAATAGTTGATACTCTTCTATATCAAATCCCCATGTTTATTGCCTTGTTTTATATAGTTTTAATATAAATTTGGTACTTAAAACGTTCATATCTACATTTCAGGTTAATCAAGGCATGGGGACGAAATGACATGAAAGATGGATGCTTCTAATGATGAAATGGATTTGGATTTCATTATGGAAGGCTCGTGAAAAAATCAAGCGAAGAAACAAAGCTGAAAGTTGAAGAAACGTTCCCAAGATATCTCCAGAAATGTGCTTTAGTATTTTGACCATAACTTCTTCATACAAACTCCTTTGAAGTTGATTCAAGTTTCCATGGAAAGAGGAAAGAGATATCTACAACTTTCGTGTTTTGAGTTAAGCCCAGATCACAACTGAATAGTCACAATTTAGCAATAACTACGATGTAGCTGCAGAACTACGGAGTAGTTTTACACCTCAACTACGCAGTGGTTTTTGTGACGTCATAACTACAGAGTAGTTCTACACCTCAACTACGCCGTAGTTTCGGTAACTACGACGTAGTTCATCACTTTTAACTACGTCGTAGTTGATTTGAAGCCTATAAATCAATGTTGCATAAATCGCGAGTCGCTAGCCGGCCGGTCGACCACCTTGTAGCCTGTAATCGGTCTAGGCGTGATTAATCGATGATTAATCGGTTTTGCAAATTTTATATATAAATTTCAAAGTTTATTGTATGAGATGGATATGACACTTTAAATACACTAATAAAAGTTTCACAGTTAACCATTGTTCAAAATACAGACATAGCTAATAAAGGTTAACACTTAACAATTTAACTACTTAGAAAGTTTAAACATAAACTAATAAACATTACTTCAGTTACTTCAAACACAAATACTAGATTGATGCTCCATCTGTTAGTCAATGTAATTTATGATTGTCAAAGTTTCTAGTCAAAGTAATTTATTATAGTCAAAGTTATTAGTCAAGTCATTTATGTTAGTCAAATTCATTTAGTATGGATTCTAGAATACTCCATATACTCCTATATATTGTATCATTGTTATGAGAAATGCAAGACACAAATTATATCTCTAAACCATTTCTTACATGGTATCACGCCTACACACGATCCATAAACCCTAACTACATCTCATCGAAACCCTTTTTTTTCTGTTCCGACGCTTTCTTCTTTGTGTGCTAAGGTCACACGGTTATTTGTTCAAGTCGTGCTAAGGTCACGGTGTGTGTAAATCGTGCTAAGGTCACGGTTGTTTAAATACGTGCTTAGGTCACGCTTTCTCCAATTGGGGAAGACTCGTAAGAGAACTCGGATCCTACATGTTTACATGTTTTATTTAATATCATTCTTTTGTATTTATCTCTTATGTGCATATATTTTACTTGATTGATTACTCGTTTACACGCCTAATATGTATGCAATACGGACGAATACTTATAAAGAAAGATGATATTAAAACAAGTCTATTAATTACACGCCTATAAAGAAAGATGTTCATTGTGACCTGCTAGTTGTTCCGTGTAAAACTTAATTTTTGAGAAAATTAATTGGACTATAAACTATGAAACTTAATTTCAAGATTATTTAAAAACTGGACATTATGGATTATTGTGAAGTACGGCTCATCCGCTAGAACAAACTATAAGAGAAGTTTAAGGCAGATTTTCCTAAAGAATCCAGATTTTTAATAAGCTTCGCGCTGACCTGGTTCTCCGCTTCTTTGTGCGTTCGATTGGAGTTACCGTGAACCAATGTATTCCTACAATGTCAAATATAAAAGTTTTTAAAATAAGTGCTACAAATTTGTTTTGCATGCCTCTTTGTACACGATTTTAACACACTTATGTGAAAACCCCTGTGTAAATTTTAAGTCAATGCCAGCCAACCAAGAACACGTGCATTTGGCTTGGCCTCTCTAGTCAGACCTCAGGGTCATTCCAACCCATGGCAAATTTGGTTCACTGGTCAGACCTAACTATTTTTGTGCGTTCTTGCTTGGTGGACTTAAATCGGGTAGGCTTGGTCAGACCTCGTGCTCAAGGCATAAGATGAGAACTAAACATGCTCTTGACAGTATTATGTGTTTACTAATGTCTGGATTAGTCTCATAAATCTAAGAGTTGCATCAAATGCAATTAACGCTCGTCGCTTACCTCTTGCCCTATTTGTTTTTGTATTGGTCAGACCTTTGTTAATAAGTGGGAGGTATCAAAAATACTAAAATTGAACTTTCTATGTATTGTGTTATTGCAACATAATTCGTAAACAAAAGTTTGTTTTCTTATAGAAGACAAACATAGTCTCTTTTCCTAGTAAAAAGAGTGGGACTTACTCATATATCTTCTCATTGGCTGACAAGAATAAGATAGGGTTATAATTGAATTTTTTCCTCAGTTATATTTAAACTCACTTTCAATCTTTCATTACTCTTTTTCGGTTCTAAAATCTTTGAAAGATAATTTACTTTATTTAACTAGAGTACATTTTGTCTATGGCTACAAAATAGTGACATCTTACACTTGTCACGATGTATGAGTTTTAAATATTAACAAAGAGGAATTCTCAATAAACCGCAATGAGTAAAGAAAATTGCTAGCAGGTCTTCTAGGCATATTTTCTTGGACTCATTTCATTCCTTATAGTGCTTAATACCCTTGTGGCTATGCAGACGATTAAGGAGGAATCGCATGCTAAAATGTTCTAATGAAAGCATGAATGGCTAGTCCCTCATCTACATGAGTAGAACTTCATATACTATGTTCAATACCTGTACATTACATTGCTACTTGTAGGCATTCTAAGAGAGTAGGAAAATAAATAAATCGCTTTTTTGCTTTCTACTGGTGATGTAACACTTACAATGTTGACAAATCCAGTGGGAACTTTGCGTTTTATTACTGAAAAGGCATTCATGTAATGTTGTCAATTTCAGTAGGAGCTACAAGCTTTATCTCCTTGTTAGTTACTCATATTATTTCTAGCTTTCTTTGAAATAATTCTTTACTTTCCGAATATGAACGACCGTAGTTTAAGGAAAATTGCATTTTATTTTATAGATAACACGTTGCTTTTCTGAAGTTGCTTTCCTGAAACGTTATCTATAGAATAATAATCCACAATTCCTTATTAAACGTTATGGTTCGAAATCTACTTGAAATATCTATGATACTATCATATTGTTTAGACAATCGAGCGCTTGTCGTACTGTTTGTCTACTTTAGATTATGTTATCCCGTACACAAGTGGGAGAAATCTTAACTGTGTGCAAGGAACAACATATAACAATATGATTATCGGTTTCTCTTGACCGCAAGGTAAGAAAGCTAATAAATCTACTAGTACTTAAACACACACGATGTATGTTTCCCTATTACATTTAAGTGTCAAGATATAATATTAAGCTACTTTAACTAATTGACTACATGTTTTAGTCAATATAATTATGGTTAAATTATATAATCATAATTATGAAGTATTAAATTAACTTGAAATTACTATTGAACTCAAGAGTTTGTATTCATAATTACTTTAGTTAGAATAATTATGTTCTTGTTAAGACATAATTATAAAGTCCTTGATTTATCAATGACTCATAACATAAAGTAAGTAGTAAAATTGTTATGTCTTCTTGATTAACACATGAACAATAAGGTCCTTGAATCATTCAAAGACTTATAACGTATACTTGACATGTCTGTTTTCTTGAAACACATGAACATAGAGTTATTGTACTATTCAAAGATATATACGTTATAGCATGCACTTGGTTTAAAATACTTTCTATTCAATTTGGCTCGACCCAATTGACAAGTATTTAATCCAAAGATAATTAAGTTATCTAAGGAATTCTGATGAAGTCTCACAATTCCAATACTCATAGAATACCACATTATTATGGTATGTCTAATGTGTTGAAACAAACTATATTCATATTGTTTGATTTCTGATAACTTAAATGGCTCTACCTCCAAATCGATCAAGGTTAGAAATTTGCGTGTGTCATGGATACACTCAATATATTTTCAACCTAGAAGGTATTCAAGACATTATCTATTTATGGATTGGGATGAATCTCATTATGTCTTGATTAAAGTTCTGAAATTTGTTAATATCTTATGAAGCGGATTATTAACAAGCTAGAGATGAGAACTGTAAAATGTATTTTTGGCCCCAATTTAAAAGAAATTTAATGGTTTGCTTAAATACTTAGTATTTAGATAAGTATCTTCGTCTTACAAAAGTAAGAGGACAAGCTATAGACTTGAAGATATTCAAGAACAAAATACATAACCTTCTGAATTAACTTGCTGATGTCATACTAAGGTTAAACAAAACATGAAAACTTGAACCAAAGTAAAATGTAGACTCTCATATCTATAACACGCGAGGATACCTCATCAATGGAATGATATTTTAATATCAATGTTGAGGAATATAAGTTAGAGGGTCATAATAAGCCTGCTAACTAATAAGATGAATTATCACATCTTGAATCTGATAAATATCTTAGAACTATGAATGACAAGATGCAGTCCTTAAAAGGCAATCAATGTTAATCAATGTTTGAGCGTTGCTTGAATGTTTTTAAACAAACAGTTAAATGAAAAGTAAGAAAAGTTTCTTTTGAAGAAAAGCTCATAAGGACAAGATTGTACACATATTAATACATGACTGATGATAAGAGTTTTTTAATCTTACTCAAGCAATTGACTATGATTAAATCTTTATTTTCTACACGCATTAATTATACAAAGATAACTAATTGTCATACAGGCCTTCTTGGATCTGACATATGGCGAATTAAGGATCATAACTCTTTCCTTAATGATTACCTTGCAAGGAAGATGAGTAATCAAAAGGGTTATGAGTCTATATTTTCAATATGGAAATTAAGTTTTATAACTCTTTTATTTATGATTACCTTTTTGCGAGTATGGGTGGTGTAATCAAAAGGTTTATTGAAGTTTAAAATAATCTTTATAAAGTATACAAGATAATAGAATCCAAGTGTGGATTGGATCATGCATCTAGAAGCTGAAATCTTAAGTTTAATTACAATATGATTTTGATTAAATTAAGATAACTCATGAGTACACCTGACATCAAAGTGGGAGGCACTACGTTTTTTTGCCATAAAAATCATATGTTGTGTAACATATAAAAGCAATCATTCCATCGAAAAGCCTATATTATTCCTTAGATAGGAGTATAAACTTCACTTAAGAATTTTTAGAAATAAAAACGAAACTACCTTGTAAAAAATGTTTAATGAAATAAGAAATAAGCGGATATTAAGTCCACACAATACAAAACATCAATGAAGCAAGTCTAAATGATTATTTCACACTTAAGATAATTTAATACAAAGGATGGAAACCCTTTTTTAACCGAAGAATTCATCATATATATCTTATTGTGATATGAGACTTGTTTGCACAATATCAAGATGAGCAAACAAAATTAGTATCTAATTAAGATGTTTGTGGAGATGACTGTATTATCAACAGTATCTAATTGAGAGTGATTTAGATGACTGTTAAAACAAATGTTTATGAATTATATAAGGCATAATGTTGTTTGTGTACACACGATGCTAGAGAATAATCAATCCTAGTTAAAGTAAGATTTCATCTTTTATGATAAATCTAACTAACAGAATAAAAGCTCACTAAGAGCATTGGGTTGCATTACACATTAAAGTAATGAGAATACTTTAACATTTTAAAAAGAAACTGAAAGATGACTGGTCTGTGATAGGTATAGTTGTTGAACTTAAAATACCCATTAAAGGTATTGTCCACATTTCCATACAATGAAAACAATGTAATAGTATGCAAATATACATACGACGACTCATCATAATCATTTAAATCCGCTCACAAATTTGTGAATTTGAAAAAGTATTACGTGAAAGTTTACTCAGATTAACTATTTAATGTCTTGTAAAGAAAAGTTTGAGAAGTGATGGAAACATTGGACTTCAACTAGCTAATTAGTTTTTTCATGCATATAGTTTTAGTATTTGGATAATTGAGATTCAAGACACTTTATACTTTTCTGAGAAGTGAAGAATACGTGGTATTTGTCATTCATGCATATCTGTTTTAGTATTTGGATAATTGTTATCCTATATTTGCATGTTTAATCCTTGAATGATTTTATCATTCTAAATATGTTCATTGTCGGTTAACAATATGAGAATATTGTTACATAAGGCAAATATCAGTGTTGGTTATATTCTTTGAATATACGGATTGTTTCCCGCAAACTCATTTGTCATTCCCAAGGATGCATATATTAAATGCCACAACCTTCAAATATTTACTTTATTGGTCCACTACATGAGTAAGATAATCAAAAATGGATTAAATAAAGTCATCCTTAGACTTGAGATACAAACAATTTAACATGGTGAGATACACATTTTGATAAAAGTCAAAACGCTAACCTGGAAATGGTAGTTATAAAGGCTATTTTTGGAAGTGATGTGAAGCAGCATCCACAACACTTGTAGTCAAATAAAGAATTTGTTCCTCAATTATTTAATTGCAGAATGATACCATGGCGCCTCTCAATAATAATAAGATTAATTGCATGGACCCGTGGACAAAAGGTAATTCCAAGAAAATTCTTGATTACATTGGTATCTCTGAATTTATTTCTATAGAACGAGAAACCTAAATAAGTTAAACTATATGAATGAGTTTAGGATCCATCGATCAATGGTTGTAAACGATAATTTTTAACAAAAGGATGATGATAAAAGCAAGTAATAGACAACCATTATAAAGCTAAGATTGTTCTTGAAACTTTATCTCAAGTATTTCTAATTTTAAAAAATTTGTGTAATGTTGTTAGAACTTGCAATACAATTATCATTATAATCTGCAGCCCTGCTACCCCGACTCTGCAAGTGGAGCTGTTTGTATATGTTAGATCGGTTTCCGCAAGTTAAAAACCGTTAGAACATACATGAGCTGTTGGGGCAGCCACAAACAGTAAGACACGAAGAGTACGTTTATTAAACATTTAATATATATTTTTGTTGTATCCTGCAATGTATTACCAAAGAATGATCACAAGTCTTTACATTATACCTTAACTTGTGATATGACTATATCATTTTATGGATTCTTATCCTGTGTTGTCTTGATAGATGCCTCCCAAGAGAACATCAACATCTGCAGCACCAGCTATGACTCAGGCTGCCATCCGGCAACTAGTTGTTGATAGTGTTGCTGCTGCTCTGGAAGCACAAGCTGCTACCATGGCAAATACTGACAATCCCAATAGGAACACCGGACCAAGAGAAACTCCTGTAGCAAAAAGGGGAAACTATAAAGAGTTCATAAGCTGTCAACCTTTCTACTTCAATGGTACGGAAGGAGCTGTCGGACTCATTCGTTGGTTTGAACGGACTGAATCAGTGTTTTCTCGTAGCAACTGTGCCGAGGAAAACAAAGTAACATTTGCTACTGGTACTTTAACCGATGATGCCTTGTCTTGGTGGAATGCATATGCCCAACCTATTGGGATAGAACAAGCCAACAGGATCACCTGGACCGAATTGAAAAGGCTCTTAACCAATAAATATTGCCCTCGAACTGAAGTCAAGAAGATGGAAGACGAATTTTACAACTTGGTTGTAAAAGGAAATGATCTCAAGACTTATATTAGAAGATTCCAGGAATTGGCAGTTTTATGCCCAAACATGGTGCCAAATTCTGAGAAACTCATGGAAGTCTTCATCGGGGGATTACCCAGAAGTATTGAAGGAAATGTTACTGCTTCGAAGCCTCAAACTTTGGAGGAAGCCATTACCATAACCCAGAGGTTGATGGAGCAGGTAGTAAAACACAATTATGCGCAAGAAGCCAATGATCATAAACGAAAGTTTGATGATAGAAGAAACACCACCGACAACAACAACTACCCCAAAAATCACAACAACAACAACTACCAAGATAACCGCAACAATAACAACCGTAACCATGAACACCATCAACAGAATAGAAGGCAAGAAACCTTCAGGACTTATGCTGCCACCAATGGGTATACTGGAAATCGACCTTTTTGTGAAAGGTGCACCCTGCATCACATAGGACCTTGCACTGTCAAGTGTCAGACTTGCAACAGGGTAGGTCATCTGACCAGGAACTGCAGAAACAAAAGACCAACCACTGGAAACAACCTACAACCAGTATCCGTAACTTGTAATGCCTGTGGAGAGAAAGGGCATTATGCAAATCAATGCTCAAAAGCAAACAACAGGGCCACAGGGGAGCCTACTTACTAAGAGACAAGATTGCTTTTGTTCACTTTAGGATTTCTACCCTAGAAACAACTCTCGAGGATATTCAAGTTCGCCACCAGTTATATATGAAGGATCTTCTGAAACCCACTTCATAAGTTTAAAAACCCCAAACACCAAGCTACTATCCTGTCATTTATTACTTTTATCTAGAATCCTACCACGAGACACGTAGCATAAGTGTCAACACTTGTAAAGTTTTAATGATGTAAGATATGTAAGATAAAGTTATCCATGAAATAATAAAGTGGTAATTCCGTTACGCCTTGATGTCTGATGATATCAAAACTTGACATCGTTTGTCAATCCCATTAGTTCTATTATATTCAACTCTGAATAATCGCCTCCTACCTTTGAAACACTTATGCAACAACAAAGATCCTCGACTGATAATATGGGCATCTGTGCAATTAATGTCTCATTACTCTTCCCATCGCTTCTTATGATTTTGAAAAATCATATCATCTTCTACACATCACCATTTTGATATCATGTTTTATGCTTAGGTAGGATGATTTATAATCGTCTTATTGAAATGAATTAGGACGCTTCTTCATTTGAATAAGGAAATTATAAATTACCGAACTATGAATTTATAATTTCTCAGTTACAAGGATCGGGACGCCTCTTTTTGTAAGTGACAAATTATAAATGAGTAGGCTTAAGTATATGACAATCTGTGATCCGTTTGTACGAACAAATCCCTTACTTCATGAAATCATTGTCAATATTACCCTCATATGAATAAATCTCTGAACTTTTACACTCTATCATTCGACTAAATCTCGGGACGAGATTTCCTTTAAGGGAGGGAGACTATAACAACCCGCAATTTTCATCAATGTAATTATCCATCTATTAAATTAGATGCACTGTATTATCCATCTATTATATATACACCACCTTTATACAGGGAAATTTTTTGTTTTATCTCATTTTGCAACGTAACTTGCATCTCTAAAGTAAACGAGCTCACGCAACCTCTATCAATGCTATCTATATCTATGTTTACCTCATGTAAACATCCTAATATGTCAAGTCAATATCTTAATATCATTTTACCAAGTACATTATCCATTTAACGTACTTTTCAAAGCGTTATCTCAAAACAAGCATTAAACGTTAACGTTTACATCAAAACCCTAATTATATGTAATGTATACATATAAAATGAATGTGCAAGCCTTCAAGCATGTGTACAAGTGTACAATGCACCACATTTGAATAACTTTTCCCTCCAAAACAATGTACAACTCTTTTTAGCTCAATGTACAAGCCAATAAAGCATAAAATTCAAACTAGCTCATTTCCCTCCAAAATCTTAAGGATTTCGTACCACCTCTTTAGCACTAATTACGAGCACTCAATACACAATATTTAAACACTTTTCCCTCTCTAATCTCAGCTCCTACACTAACCTTAAAACTTTAATTCTAAACCCGAAAACCCTAGCAAACCCGTTACACCCTTAAACTAGTTCATAGTTTTAAGAAATATGATCCGTTGATAAAACATAGGATCTGGGAAAAATCAATAGGCTTTGGGTATTAAGTGAAAATACTAGGTTTTAGCCCTATGTCTTGTGATCATTTTTCCGGTTGACTCAACCCGATTCGACGTCGGATGAATTAGTTATAGCCGAAATGGCAAAGGTGCGCAGATTCTGCACACCTGTAGTAAACGGCTATTATCTCTAGATTTTTGTATAGTAACCCCTAAATATGTAAAACTAAAAGTTGTAGAGGACTCAAATATCTAACCATGCTCACTGGTTTGAGCTTCATCGGAGTTACGGTTTGTAAATGGCAACCATTTTACCGAGACTGATGTTGGCTGTCCAAAAACGGCCATGTATAAACTAAATAAATACCTTAAGCTCCTCTATGACTCACCACCACCTTCATCACCATGACCTCACCACCACATCACCATCACTCTAGCACTTTACAAGCACCTCCATCACCATCTTGTAAGCTCCTTGTTACCTACTTGTCCTTCTTGTGGCCAAAAACCCTCCAACACCCCACACCTTGCAAATCTACACTTCTAGCTCACAATACTCATCTCTAGGCATCCTTAGTCATCTATCTACAGATCTTGATCCCTTCTCCAAGTGTCCTTGACCTCTAAGGTGTAAAACTTGGGCATGAAGGCTCCATGAGCCCTATAAATAGCCGAATACACCTTTCCATTCAAATCACACCTTAAAAACTCATATACTCGTCAATGAAGTTCTAACTCAGATCAAGGAAGGTCAAGAGAAGTCCCTAAGCTCAGAATAGAAGCCAAGAAGCAAGAAAAACAAAGCCTTGAAGTCGTTACTAGGCGTACGAACCCGAAAACCCCATTTCGACCCATTTCTAGCTCAAGTAAGCTAAGATCTTATTCTATAAGCTTATATTCTGTATTAGAATGTTCATAATACTCTTAATATCATATATGAACTCTTATTTAAAGCTTTGAGTCCTCAAACCCATGTGTTTTTGTTAAAAACCCTAAAAACGACCCATTTTGATTTTCTAGCTAACGAATCCTTTTTCTAGACTTTTGTTACATTAAAAAATCTTATTTTAGCTTATACTAATAAGCTATAACCTGCAAATATCATTTAGAATCTTAAAATAACCTTGCATGACTTTTTGGACTTGTTTTGCAAAAGTTTTCATGCATAGGGGTATATATCGTAACTTTCTAAAATTTATAACTAAAAGGAGCTGAAAATGTCATTATACTAAATTTATAACTATAAGGACCTATTTTGCCAAGTTTAAAAGTTAAAAGTTTAAATTATATATACATTATATATAAAGGACTAAACTTGTAAAAGTTAATAAACCAAGGGTATATATTGCCAATTTTGCAAACTTATAAAATATTATATTTTTATATTAATTATAAAAATATATATAAATTATTCTAGCTTTTGAAGAAACTTAAAACTATAATCACATTACTAGGGAGCTTCATGTAAGGGGTTTCATTTGGGTATACGTTTTGACGAGTTTGCTGGATTTACGATTTAAAGTGTCTTGGCTCCTCAAACGTTTACTACATGACCTCTGAATTATGATGGCCTGAACAGTGATACGATACTTCCATAATAAATCCAATCAAACTAAGACTTGACATATTACCCAGGTTGTGTGACGAAGTCGTTACTTTCACTTGATATACTTTTGCCATCAATCAGTTTTTCCCGGTTAAGGTGAGTTCATAGCCTCACATTTAACTCTTTTAAATATTTTATAAACCCGTGAGGGGGATACATGCTCAATTGTTTTTAATATACACAAGTACTTAAAACTGATATTGAGAGATTTCATAGCCTCGCGTTTAAAGTCTTTATATTTTTAAACCCGCGAGGGGATACATGCTCAATTGTTTTAATATACACAAGTACTTAAAACCGATACTTGTTACAAACTCTAAAACCAAACCTTTTATTATATAACAAATTGATATGTTTTTCAAGGACTTAGTGAGTTCAACCACACTTTTAAATCTCTTATATTTCAATGAAACCCGTGAGTGGGGATACATGCTTATAAACAATGAATACACATTGCTCTTCTAAATTACATGCTAAACTGATAATACAATACATATTACTGGTCTAAGTAACCATTTTCTGCCAAAATCCCGTCAATTATCATATACCATTTAATCACTTACGGGTGAACCGAAATATTGTGGATAGATCTATCGGATTGACGAATCCTGTTTTGTGTGAGCGTAATAGTAACCAAACGACACTATAATTGAATTTCATATATATATGGTCAAGTACTACACCGAGGGCCATTATCTCTCTCTATATATAAATATAAATAATAAATATATATAATATCACATACATGTATGGTATATATATACACTAGTCAGTTTATGTGCCATGAGCTTAGACCAAACAAGTCCAAAGACAATACTATCAGACCAAACAAAGACAATAACGCAAGTAATACACTGTAACTATGATTAATTGTATTCGTTGCAATATTACAAATACCGGGTTATAACAACTTAACCCAAACCACACTAAACGCATTACTATGACCCTACTTTTATAACAAGTTACTTATGAAACTGTATTCGAAACGATTTATCAAACCTATGATTCACTCAACCATGTATTGACTTTTTAGCATGATTATCTTCAGTCGTTAATGATGCAAATAAGATGTTACGGTAGTGGCATGGACTCTAAGAGGTTAAAAACTTGTTATCATTCACATTGTATGTAACTAGATATTAGACCTGCCTTTGTTAAAACTCAGATTTTGAATGAATGAAAGCGTATCTTATGAACAAACGTCTCTTTGAGTCAATAACTATGATTATGAACTGTTTGTCCTATGAGTAATACCCCAGATTATTCCGTCTTGCTATATTATGTCAAAAATGGGGTGTTACAGATTGGTATCAGAGCCAGGTTATAGAGAACAAGGTCAAAACCTTAACTAAACCCATTTCGTTTTTCACCATCAATGTCCACCGTTCCACTACATTCCGAACAAGTATGTAAAGATACATATCTCTAAAACTATTACATAAATACTTATGTTATTTACAATTGGGTTGTTATCATAACGTGTTCCTCTCGCCCACCACTCTACTTCCGATCTTGAGGAGTGTTTTTTTCCTCTAAGAATATTCTTAACTTACATCGGTCTCATTGGAATATTTCCCATCTCATCGGAAGCATTCTTTAACTCTTCGTAGACTCTAATATAATCCATCATAACTCACCTTTTCTACAATATCTTTGTTTTGAAGGGACGTACAAGCATTTTAAGCAAAGGAATTACACTATATCATCTCCAAGATCCTATACGCCACCAGCTAATTTTACTCCATCTTCGTTATTACCCAACTCACAACTATCTGATCATCGATAGTTCTTTTGTTCCAGAAAGAACTATTACCACCTAAGAAGCGAACCATTTCCCCGATCTACTTCCTCAAGCTACATTATCTAATCATGCTCTATCAAAACTGTAATATTGGATATCACCATCTTTCTCAGTTTTTAAACTCCTTACCCCTACCTCTAATATATTGAAATAGAAAAAAGTCTAAGTAATATACATCTGAGCATCATGATAATCAAATCGAAGATATTTTGAATTACTTAGAAGAACTCTCTTTCCACCGTATTGAGAAAATGGAAGAAGGACGTATTGATAGAATGATCATACGAAGAAATAGTGACGTAACTAAGATCTGACACTTGAGAGAGTCGTTACTCAGATTATCAAACTTCAAAGAAGCATTAGGGTAAAAGTGATAAGATTGCCTTTGATCACTTACAGAATCTCTGAACACGAACAAATCCATAGAGTAAAATCAAGCTCGTCCAACAGATCGGGAGATCATTAAGATTGTCACTACAATCAACATAACTATTAATACAGTATAAAACTATTATCCTAATCCATGAGATGTTGTGTTAAAAATAAAGACTCTTTGTCCAAATCTTGACTATGTACATTAAAACACAAGTTGTTTATACAAAAGGAATCCCATTTCAAACCTTATTGTTTCCGGCATATCTTTCTTACTTCCCCAATCCCAAACCTCCACATTTAAATCATTATTTCCGTCTTCATCATATGAATCATACCATAGAGTGCTTAAAATTCATTACTCCATAAGCATTTAACATCACAATCTCTTTTTAAAACTTAGGATATCATTCTTATTTATGTGTAATCTTTTTGTTGAAAGAAATGTCTCCCAAAAGACGTCAACATCGAAACACCACCGATAACTTTAGCTGCCATCCGCAACTATTAATGATGGCATTTCCTCAGCACTGAAAACACAAGCAGCTCAATGGCAAGTGTTAATAATCCCAACATGAACACCGGACCAACTGGAACTTCATGTGGCAAAAACAGAAACTATAAAAGAGTTCGTTAGCTTGTCAACCTTTCTACTTATAATGTTACTTAAGGAGCATTGACCTCATTCCTGGTTTGAGCGGAACTGATTGGTATTTTCTCGTACAACTAAGCCGAGTAATAACAAGTCACATTTTCCTACCGGTACCATTAACCGATGATGCCCTGTCCTGGTGGAATGCATACGCTCAACCTATTAGAATAGATCAAGCCAATCAAATCACTAAGACCGGAATAGAAAAACTCTTAACGAAAACACCAAACAAGTATTGCCCTCGAACTGAAGTCAAGAAGATGGAAGACGAATTTTACAACTTGGTTGTGAAAGGAAATGATCTTAAGACTTACATCAGGAGATTTCAAGAATTAGTTGTCTTATGCCCAAACATGGCCGAGAAACTTATGGAAGTCTTCATTAGTGGATTACCCAGAAGTATTGAAGGAAATGTTACTGCCTTGAAGCCTCAAACTTTAGAGGAAGCCATCAACATAGCCTAGAGATTAATAGATCAGATAATAAAGCATGATTCTGTGCAAGAAACCAATGATCGCAAATGAAAGTTTGAAGATACAAGAAACACCATCGACAACAACAATTACCCCAAATATCGTAACAACAATAACCACTCCAACAATCACAACAACGAAAACTATCAAAATAACCACAACCATAACAATGAGTACACCAACCAGCAAATAGAAGATAGAAGCCTTCAGGACTTATGACTACTACCAACGGGTATACTGGAAATCGTCCTTTGTGTGAAAGATGCACCCTACATCACATAGGACCCCGCACTATCAAGTGTTGGACTTGCAGCAGAGTAGGTCATCTAACCAAGAACTGCAGGAACCAAAGACCAACCACTAGAAACGATCTTCAAACAGTATCTTACTTAGTAAATGCTAAGGGAGAAGAAGGGCATTATTCAAATCAAAGCACAAAAGTAAATCACCGGGCCATAAGAAAGCATACTTAGAGACAAGTTTGCTTTCGTTCACTCTAGAATCTCTACCCTAGAAACAACTCTTGAGGATATTCAAATTTCATCAGAATCTTCTTCAATCTGAAAACTCTAATCATCAAGCTACAATTCTTGTCATTTGTTACTTTATTCTAGAATCCTACTACGAGATACGTAGCATAAGTATCAACTCTTCTAGAGTTTCATATGTAAAGTTATCCATGAAATAATAAAGTGATGATTCCGTTACATCTTGTTATCTGATGATATTAAAACTTGACATTATTTTCAAATTCCATCGATTCTATTATGTTCAACTCTGAATATCTCCTCATACCTTAGGCAACATAAATTTTTATCCTCGATATTTATGGCGTCGGTACCATCAATTCATGATCATAACAAATTTCTACACATTACCATGATCATTTTTTATGCAAAGGTGAGACTATATTTATTATCATCATATTAAAATAATTAGGTCACTTCTTCATTGACTAAGGAAATAATAAATCTCCATAACCTATGAATATATAAATTTTTTCAGTTTTTTTTTTACATGGGAGTTGAACTCCTTCTTTTTGTAAGTGACAAATTATAAATAAGTAGGCTTAAGTATATAACATACGTACAACCAAGTTTCTTTCAATCCAATTCCTTAATCATTATCATTATTACCTTCAATATCTGTCCATTTCTAAATCTGTATCTCACGTGACTAGCAACTCTCTTACAAATTCATAATCATTCCTTGACATCACTCATTCCATGATCTCCGTATTCTAAAATTCTCTGTTATATTCTGCAACGTAATAACAAGGAAACACACAAGAATCTATACAATGTCAAATGATTTCAATACCACTAGGTATGAAAATTTTGACAAAGACTTGTGATAGCATTCTTATTCGATGTTGACTTTTAAAGGTTAATGAATAACGATTCATTACGATCAGAGTAGCTCAATGAAAGCGTGGTAGGCCCAAAACCTACAGGTCTCATAAATCGAAGTATTTCATCTACCCAGGTTCTATCAGGATCTAGAGAAATTCTATTGGCTGTCATCAAAAGGTGTGGTCTTGGAAATAAGTAGACGTGTGAAAGGAGGTAATTATAATTATGGTGCGCAACATAATTATAAATGCATCACACACGTGGACTTGTGACCTTGATTAGCCTAACATAAAGATCAAATTCATGCCCAGTACCTACATCTATTCACTACAACTTTCAACTAAATCTCAGGACGAGATTTCTGTAAGGGTGGAGACTATAACAACCCAAGAATTTTCATCAAATGCAAAACCTATTTTACTATGATCACAATTATACGGGGAAATTTTTTGCTTTATTACATTACTTGCATTG
The DNA here is from genome assembly GCA_026074375.1 of Tanacetum coccineum. Taxonomy (NCBI): domain Eukaryota; kingdom Viridiplantae; phylum Streptophyta; class Magnoliopsida; order Asterales; family Asteraceae; genus Tanacetum; species Tanacetum coccineum. The sequence goes on along the minus strand of BQNB010050989.1, from coordinate 23,583 downwards.
TCAATATCTCATTATGCAAGGTAACTTGCATAACTAAAGTAGACAAGCTCACGCAACCTATCTATGGCAATCCTATCTTCATATATGTCAAGCAAACATCATAACATGTCAAGTCAATATCGTCAAAACCTTTTTACAAAGTACATTAATCCTATGAATGTACCCCTTCGCAACGTTATATCAAAACGGACTCTAAACCATTATCGTATACCTCTAAACCCTAAATTCCATGAAGGGTTAATATCTAAGGTGAATGTACAAACTACTAAAGCATATGTACAAGCAATATAACATCTGATTTGAAATATAAACTCCGTCCAAGTCAAAGTACAATTCCTTAAAAGCACAATGTATAATTCATTAAGCATGATCTCTAAAATAGCCGTTTTACCTCCGTTTCCATTCTAATTTCTTCACCATCACTTATTTACAAGCTACTACACTCATTATACAATGTGTAAACCCTAATTATTCTATTCATAAGCTTTTCATACATCATTATGCACTCAAACCCCTAATTCAACCCGAGCAAAATACTACACCATGACCCATTTATCGATATTTAGCCATTTTAAACTCAAACTACCTATCAATTCTTGTTATTAATCCTTAATACAATCCTTACAAACATTAATCTATCATTAAATCATCTTATATATGAAATTAAATCCTAGATACCCTAAAATAAAACCCTAATCTATTCTAACCTAAAACTAAACAAAGCCCTAGTTTTCATGAATCCGATCAGTCTATAAAACATAGGATCTGGGAAAATCAATAGGTTCTGGGTATTAATTAAAAACACTAGGTTGTAGCCCTATGTCTTGTGATCATTTTACCGGTGGAATCAACCCGATTCGACGTCAGATGAATTAGTTATAGCCGAAATGGCAAAGGTGCGCAGATTCTGCACACCTGTAGTAAATGATATTATCCCCCCCACCTAATTTTTGTATATAACGCCCCCAAGATATATAAAACAAAACAATGTAGAGGACTCAAATATCTAAACAATTCCTAACAAGTTTGAGCTTCATCGGAGTTAGACGGTTGTAAATGGCAACCAAATTTACCGAGATTGAAGTTAGGCTGTCCAAAAACAGCCAGGTAAAAAATCTAAAAAGTCTAGAACCACCTTCCACCTTGCATTATAGCCTTCCTTACTCATCCCCTAGCCTCTACACATCACCCCCATGTGTCCTAACCTGGTTATCAAAGTTTCTTGGCCTCTAAGGGTTGCTAACACTATAAATAGGACCCTAAACCTTTCATTTCACTTCATCCCCCACTTACTCCTCTATAACCCATCATAGTAGCAATCCTTTGCTCAATATGAATTCTAAGAGATTCTAAGAAGTCCCAAGAACAGAAGTGAAGCAAAAGAAACCAAGAAAAGAAGCCCGGGAGTCGTTATTCTAGGCGTACGCATAACTAAAAGTCCCGATTTTGTCTCGTTTTCAAGCTATAAGCTCAAAAAAAGGTTCTATCATCTTCATACCTGCTAATACACCCTTATAATGTTCATATGATCCAAAATAAACTCTTGTTAAAGTTTCATAACCCAATTCATGCTCATTTTCCATTTTGATCCAAAACCGTACGCCCGAAACCCTAATTTCGCGTTTTTCTTAAAACTAAATGTTATAATGGTTAAATGTTTTTATAATTCAATCCTAGCATGCTAAATAAAGTTAAAATAACCACTTTAATGATTATGAAGGAATTGAACTTAAAAACCCGCGCGTTTACGTTTAAAGCCCTAATATGACCGTTTTGCTCCTACTTAACGAATCATTGATTTTAACCTTTCATTATGTATAAAACTATCATATGTAGTCTTCATATAACCTATAAATAATCTTTTGAAATGTTAAAAATAAGCTTGCATGGCAATATGGACATGTTTTTGTTAAAATAAATCCAAGCAAGGGGTATATATCGTAACTTTCAGAAACTTATAACTAAAAGGGCTAAAAATGTCATTTTATCAAAGTTATAACTACAGGGGTCTATTACGTCACTTTACAAAGTGTAAGGTTTACTTTGTATATCTTTAAAAATTGAAGGACTAAACTCGTAAAAGTGCAAACTCCAAGGGTATATTCTGCCACTTTTCAAACTCAATGGTCTAAAATGTAACATTTTGAAAAAGCATAAAAACATGTTTAAAAACTTTCAAGACATAACTTTAATTAACACTTCTCGTGCTTATCATCTCCCGATATTGATCAAAACGCTCAAAAACGTATTAAATCGTACCTCAATACCTAGGGAGCTCATATAAGAGAGGTTTCAACCGTAGTATTATCTATCTGACTGATTGTTGGGTTACGATTTAAGTGCCCTAGCTCCTCAAACGTATTAACTGAAGGACTTCTGAATTATGATGGCCCGAACGGTGATACAATAATTCCAAACTCTCTAATCAAACTCATAACTCTTAGAACCAAAGTTCTAAAGTACAATCTTTCTAAAGACTTGACATATTTACCCAGGTTACGTGACGTGGCTGTTTACTATCATTTTGCTATATCAACATTCCCCGATAAATATTGTGAAAAGAGTCGTCTGCTTTCATAATATATAATGCATCTACCTATCAGGAGCGATTCATAACCTTCGCCTTACTCATTTACATGTATTTATACAAACCCGCGAGGGGTATACATCTTGTTACAAACTCCCTATTACATACTCGTTTATTTTATAACATTTGATAACATTCAAGGACTATAGTGATATCATAGCCTCTCTTATAAATCTCTATATTTCATAAACCCGTAAGGTGACTACATGCTTAAACTATGAATACAAGTGCTTTTCTAATTGAATGCTAAACAGATATACCATAACAAATACAGACTAAGTTATTCTTTATCAAATAGTCCTCATTATCAAGGACCATTAAATCACCTTACCGGGTGAACTCGAATAATGTGGATAGATCTATCTGGATTGACGAATCCTGTTGTGTTAGCCGTATATGTTAACCAAACACACTATATTTGAATATTCCAATAGGTATAAAGGCAAGAACCTACACCGAGGGCCAATATCTCTCTCTCTCTCACTAATATAAATATATACACATCATTTTGGTGTATAATATATACACTGAGTTTTGTGTGTGTGTCCATAGCATAGACGAGACATACCAAAGACTATGACTATCAGACCAAACAAGACAATAACGCAGTAATACACTGTTACTATGATAATTGTATTCGTTGCAGTTATTACAAATATCGGGTGTGTAACAACGTAACCCAATACCACACTATAACGCATTACTATGACATTGCTTCTATAATAATTACTTATGATAACTTGTATTCAAACTGTTTATCAAACCTATGAATTTCACTCAACCATTATGTTGACTTTTTAGCATGTTTATCTCAGGTTATTGAAGCAATATATGGTACGGAGTAGCATGGACTCGAAGATGGCTAAAACTTGTTATCATTCACATTTTATGTAACTAGATTTTTGGACCTGCCTTTGTAAAACTCTGATTTTGAATGAATGATAACGTATCTTTTGAACATACGTCTCTTTTGAGTCATTTTCTATGATTATGACTGTTGTACTATGAAGTAATACCCCAGATTAGCTTCCGCTGCTATATTTGTCAAAATGGGGGTGTTACACATGTCATCGCTGACTCCAAATGGAGCCTGCTTCTTTGCTAAAGCCTCAGAAAGTATGACCTGGCTATGGCACAAAAGGCTATCACATCTTAATTTCAAGAACATTAATAAACTTGCTAAACAAAATAAAGTTCTTGGCTTCCTTTACTTGTTTATTCAAAGGATAAACCATGTTCAGCATGTGAAAAAGGAAAGCATCTTAGAGCTTCTTTCAAAACCAAACAAAATTTCTCAATTAGGATGTGTCTGCATCTTCTTCATATGGATCTATTTGGACCAGTCAGTCCAATGTCCATAAATCATAAGAAATATACCCTAGCCATTATTGATGAGTACTCAAGGTACACTTGGGTTCACTTTCTCAAGAAGAAGAGTTAGGCACCTGAAATGATCATGTCCTTTATCAGGATGGTTAAAAATCAAAATGATGTAAAAGTCAAACAAATCTGAACTGATAATGAGACTGAGTTTAGAAATTCTAAACTTAAGAGTTTTTGTGATGAGAAAGGAATCTCTCATAACTTCTCTTCTCCATATACACCTGAACAAAATGGTGTAACTGAAAGAAAGAATATAACTCTCATTGAGGCTGCTAGAACAATGCAGAATGGCTCAGGACTGTCTAAGCATTTCTGGACTAAAGCAGTCAGAATTGCCTGTTACACTCAAAATAGATCAATCATTGTCAAAAGACATGATAAGAATCCCTATGAAATATTCAAAGAAAGGATCCCTGATATCAGCTACTTTTATGTGTTTAGATCTCTTGTGTTTATTCATAATCACAAGGATCATCTAGGCAAATTTGATGCAAAGGCTGATGATGGATACTTCCTTGGATACTCATTTGTCTATATAGCCTTCAGAGTCTTTAACACAAGAAGACAACAAATAGAGGAGACTTATCATGTTACCTTTGATGAGAGTATGGAAGCCATCAGGTCCACAAATACCTTAGTAGATGAAATTAGAATTGATGATTCATCTAGATATCCTCCTGATGAATTTCTTTAAGAGGATGACCCACCTAGACAATATAAAGCAAATTCTAATATTTCCAACTAGTATGTCCAAATTAGCCCAAAAAAGCCCAATAAAGCAAGTCCATTAAGCCTTTTTAGTATTTTAAGACCAGGTCTTAGCCCATTTATAGTGTCCAAGTGAGTTGGGCCTAATGCTAAGTCCATATAGTCCATTTTGTTTCATTGGGCCTAGTGGTCCAATAAGCCTTACGGGTCTATTTTAGCTCATAAACGACTTTTATTATAAGTTTTCGGGTTCCCGGGGGTCGGGTTATTATTTAGATCAGTATATTAGCCTTTTAAAACTCCCAAGAAGTGGGTCCTACCACCTCGGGTTTTAGTCATAAAACCATTTTACATAATATAGAGTTCGGGTTTTTAGAAAATTTGGTATATACTTTTGTGTTACGAAAATAGTTGTAATTTATAAAACCATAAAAGTAATAATTAATATCTTTATATGCTTGACTTCATATTTAAGTCCACTTTACAGATGTAAACCCCTTTTGGTTCATCTTTTAGTCATACATATACATAGGGTTACTTTTTTATATAAATGTCATATTAGATTTTTGGACTAAAATTTCACATTCGCCATTTTTGATGCCATTTACAAACCATAAGAAGATGGTTGACCATCCAACGGAATTAGAATCTAGATAAAGTAATCTACATCTCATAGTTTTCACTTTTTAAAGTGTTCATTCTAAAATAGTGATTTTTACACAATCTTTCCAGCATGTCATTTAATGAATTAGCACTTATGATAAACTAAGGTATAAAAGAATGAAGTATAATACCACAAATGATAATAAATGAAGTCACTTTTATCAAATTTATTATTAGTTTTTTTATTATTGTTGTTGATTTCATGTTTTACCACATGCAATATTCTAAGACTATTTGAAAACAACATCAGCCTTCAGACTTGCTAAATCCGTCTTCAGAACCTCTATTAACTAAGATTTATTTGTGGCTTAACACTAATTACCCTTAAGATTGTAATATAAATAGTGATAAATATAACCTTTATCAACTAAGATTTACTCGTGGCTTAATACTAAAACCTATACCAAAAACCCTAAACCCCTAACCACTAGGTGTAATATCACAAGTGATATATACATAAACTTTAAAATCTATACTAAAAAAATCCTAAACACCTAACCACTAAACCCTAAACCCCTAACTACTAGGTATAATATGGAACTTGTTGTTTATATATTTTATGTAACTGAAAATTAGTAGTCTTAAAGGTGAATATAAAACTTGTTTGTTGAATAGTATGTGCAAAAAAATGTTTTGTGTTAATTGGTTTGTGACTTGGATTTATTGTTTATTTTAATGTATTATCACTTGTGATAATCAAGTAATATGTAACTAGTGTTGGGAATTAAACTCATACACTTAGTACTGTCAAGCCCAAGACTTAGTACTGCTCAAGATTATAACTGTCAGTACTAACTAGTTAGTACTGCTAGAAGAAAGTTAGTACTGCCAGTACTAACTTAACACTGCTGAAGGAGTTAAGACTGCTGCATGAAGACTTAAGACTGCTGCATGAAGACTTAAGACTGCTCAAGAGATAAAGACGTGTGAAGAGATATGTATTGACTTATTCTGTGTATATTCTATTTAGTTAGAAAGATATACATATAAGATTAGAATTATAGAAGATTTGTAGTTATCTTGTAAAGGACTCCTTGGTGTATAAAAAGAGATCTTAGGTTATGATGTTAGATGCCATTTCATAGAGTTGCATGCATAGCTTCAAGGTTGTAAACCCTAGTACTAGACAAAGTACTCGTATTATTGATCTTAATAATATTGAAGCTTTTTGTTACATCTTTGTTCAATCATATTTACTGTTACATTCATAGTTCTTCTAAGTATTAAAGAGTAGATTCCGCATACTCTTTAATATACACACAAAGTTTCTACCAAAGTTTTTTTTGGATTTATCCAAGGTAACTTAACCTTTACAAACTAAAGAATTAATCATAGTTTAGGATCAACAAATGGTATTAGAGTTTGTGTTCTGAAACTTTGATCTAGAAGAAACTAACAAGAAGATCTCTTTACTCACAAGAAAGAGATGGATCTAGAAATTGCCCAAACCAATACTACTGCAAAGTTGCCCCTTCTCAAACAGGGTGAATATGATATGTGGAAGCTAAGAATTGAGCAATACTTTCAAATACAAGACTATGCTCTATGGGATGTCATAGAGAATGGAAACTCATTCAAACCAGCAACTCAAACAACAATAAATGCTGAAGGTTTCTCAACTACATTAATACCAGGTCCTGTAACTGCTAATGAAAAGACTCAAAAGAAGAATGATGTGAAGGCAAGAAGTATGTTACTAATGGCACTTCCAAATGAACATCTATTGACATTTAATCAGTACAAGGATGCCAAGACTTTGTTTCCTGCTATACAAACAAGATTTGGTGGTAATGATGCCACAAAGAAGACTCTTCTAAAATAAATGTATGAGAACTTTAGTGCTCTAAGCACAGAGTCTCTTGATTCTATTTTTAACAGGGTTCAGAAGATTGTAAGTCAGTTGGCTATCATTGGTGAAAATATTTCCCAAGAAGATCTTAATTTGAAATTTTTGAGAAGTCTGCCTTCTGAGTGGAATACTCATGTTGTAGTCTGGAGGAATAAACCTGATCTAGACACAATGAGCTTTGATGATCTCTACATCAAATTTTAATTTATGGAGTGATTTGGTGTTAAAAGGAAGGGTTTTTATGAAGTTTTGATGAGGTTGAAGTGATTTTTAGTGATGCTTGTGTTGAACTAGAGAGATAGATGGAGAGTAGAACGGTTGGTTTTTTTGTTTTTTTGATATGATTTAGGAACTGTGTGATTTAACTATGGGAGGTATGTTCATATAAAAGTGATAAATGTTAATTACCAAAATTATATAAAAAGAGTGTGTGTGTCCGGTTATGATAAGGAGGGGAGGGAGTGGGCTTTTAGCCCATTCTCTCTTAACTAATAATACTTATAAGTCTCGGGCCCTAAAACCCTTCCTAGTCTGACACTTTTTCCTAAAACGTGATTTTCGTCTAGGTGCAATATAAATCACTAGAAAAATGAAAAATACAAAAATAAAAATGATTTGGCACTCAAAGCCCATATACGGTGTCATTTGTTTCTCGATCGCTAAAAACGGATAATTTTAAATTATAAGATTCGCGAGGGTTTTAAAATTAACGATTTTAATAAAATTCGATTAATAAAATGAAATGAATGATTGAAAATTTAGAATTTAACTATAAATTTAAATTAAGTAGTGACGTTAAATACAGGGTCTCACAATAATGATAAAACTTGTTCAAAAACCTGTCTAAAAAGCTTTGAAACTCTTAAAACCCAACTTGATGATTTAAGAATAGAGTTTAACAAATCTAAGTTCAATCTAGCTATTTATAAAAGGGGGTTAGCATCTATAGAAGAACAACTTTTCTTTTACAAAAAGAATGAGGTTCTATTTAGTGAGCAACTTGATGTTTTAAAAAGAGATATCTCATATAAAGACTCAGAAATTAGTGTGCTTAAAAGTGAGTTAGAAAAGCTTAAGCAAGAAAAAGAAAGCAATCAACTTAAGATTGAAAAATTTGATAATGCTTCTAAGAGTCTAGACAAATTAATAGGGAGTCAGATACCTGATAAAAGTAGAAAGGGTTTAGGGTTTGTAAGCTATAATGTTGTTCCACCTCCTCCTATAGGATTATTTTCACCCCCAAACCTTGATTTGTCTAACTTTGGTTTAGAGGAGTTCCAACAGCCTAAGTTTGAAGGATATGGACCTAAGACTAGTAAGAATGTTAGTGAAGATACTTCTAATAAGGTTAGGGAATCTCCTGATGCCTCATTGGTTGAGGAGTTGGTGTCAAATGATAAGTTAGAGAAGAAAACTATTTTTTCTACTGTTGCTAAGATAAATTTTGTTAGACCTCAACAACAAGAAAACCCAGTTAGGAAACCAGTTAAGTATGCTGAAATGTATAAGTCACAAGCTCCTAGGGGAAATCAAAGAAACTAGGAAGCGACTTTATGATGTACAATAAAGCTTGTTTTGTGTGTAGAAGTTTTAACCATGTGCAGGCTAACTGCAATTACCATCAAAAGGAAAGGATGGTATCTAGGAATAATTATACAAAGGTGAATTACAATTATTCTGCTAAAAAGGCTCACCTCAGTGCTCACAGGAACATAGTTCCAATAACAGTTTTAATGAAAACTGGCCTAAGACCACTTAATACTGATAGGCCTGTTAATACTGTTCATCCCAAAACTACAGTTTATATTGCTAGACAAATGTCATGTTTTTCTAAATCTGTACAATCAACTATAAAGAGGCCCTATAGTATAAAAACAACATTAACTAACAAAAATTATAGCAAAAAGTTAAAACTGCTAAGGGAAGTTTTTATACTGCTAGGCCAAAAGCAATTAATACTGCTAGGCCAAATTCAACAGTAGTTAATGTTGTCAGGGCAAATCAGGTTAATGCTGTTAAGGCCTCAGCATGTTGGGTTTGGAGACCTACCAAACTTAACAGTGCATCAATTACTTTTAAGAGACATAATTATGTTGATGCACGAGGCAGATCCAAGTCAGTGATGGCTTGGGTCCATAAAGGAAACTAATTTCCTTTTTTTTATGTGTAGGGTCATCTACAAAAAGAAGATCAAGGATATGTTGACAGTGGATGCTCAAGGCACATGACAGGGAACATGTCTTATCTCTTAGACTTCAAGGAATTTGATAAAGGATATGTTTCCTTTAGGGGAGGAGCCAAAGGAGGAAGAATTACTGGTAAAAGAACTCTTAAAACTGGTAAGCTTGATTTTGAGGATGTGTACTTTGTTAAGGAGTTACAGTTTAACCTTTTTAGTGTCTCACAGATGTGTGACAAAAAGAACAGTGTTCTTTTTACTAACACTGGATGTTTTGTTCTGTCTCCTGACTTTAAGTTAGCTGATGAAAGTCAAGTTTTACTTAAAGTTCCTAGAAAGAACCATATGTACAGTGTTGATATGAAGAATATTGTTCCTAAAGATAGTTTAACTTGTCTTGTCGCAAAGGCCACACTTGATGAATCAATTCTATGGCATAGGAGGCTAGGTCATGTAAATTTTAAAACTATTAATAAACTTGTTAAGGATAACCTTGTGAAAGGTTTACATATAAAATGTTTTAAAAATGACCAAACTTGTGTTGCTTGCCTCAAGGGAAAACAAAACAAAGCCTCCTGTAAGTCTAAAATTCATAACTCTATTACTCAGCCTTTATTCATGTTGCATATGGACTTGTTTGGTCCAACTTTTATTAGCAGCTTAATGAATAAGAAATATTGTCTAGTTGTCACTGATGATTATGGAAGATTTACTTGGGCTTTATTTTTAGCATTTAAGGATGAAACAAGTGGAATTCTTAAGAGCTTTATAACTTAGATAGAAAATCTAGTTGATAAGAAAGTAAAGATAATCTGATGTGACAATGGAACAGAGTTCAAAAATAGAGTTATGAGTAAGTTTTGTAAAAAGAAAGGCATTAAGAGGGAATTTAGTATAGCTAGAACTCCTCAGCAAAATGGTGTTGCTGGGAGAAGAAATAGGTTACTAATTGAGGCTGCTAGAACTATGTTAGCCGACTTTAAGTTACCTATTACATTTTAGGCTGAAGCAGTTAATACTGCTTGATATGTGCAGAATAGGGTATTAGTAATCAAGCCTCATAACAAGACCCCTTATGAACTCTTTAGAGGTAGAACACATTCTCTAAGATTCATGAAACCATTTGAGTGTCATGTTACCATTCTTAATACTTTAGATCATTTAGGCAAGTTTGATGGAAAGTCTGATGATGGATTCTTTGTTGGATACTTATTGAATAGTAAAGCTTTTAGAGTATACAACATTAGAACTAGGAAAGTAGAAGAAAACTTGCATGTTAGGTTCTTGGAGGATAAGCCTATTATTGCAGGTGATGGACCAAAGTGGCTGTTTAACATTGATGTTCTAACAAAATCAATGAATTATATGCCAGTTGTTGCAGGTACAAATTCTAATGATTTTGTAGGTACAAAAAAAGTATTGGTGCATGTCATTCTAGCAAGGATCCAGGATCTAGCCAAGACTACATCTTAATGCCACTATGGAAAGATGGTTCACTATTTGATTCTTATTCAAATGATGCTAGCAATGATGAACCACAACCTTCTAATGATGATGAAAAGAAGGATGATGAAGGTGGAATTGATGATCAAGAAAGGACTAAAAACAGTGCTCAAGATGTTAATACTGCTAGGCCAAGTATTGATACTGCCAGTACAAATTTTAATATTGGTAGTCTAAATATTAATACTATTAGTTTAACAGTTTATACTGCTCCACTTGAATCCACATATGCTGATTTCTTTGGTGATGAATCAGAATTGGATTTGAGCAACACAACTACCACATATCCAGTTCCTACTATTCCAAATACAAGAATCCATAAAGATCATTCACTTGATCATGTGCTTGGTGATGTGCAGTCTCGTGTACAAACAAGGACAATGATAAATGAACAAGGGTTTATTAGTGATGTTTATGAAGGAAAAACTCATGAAGACCTTCATACTTGTCTATTTGCCTGTTTCCTATCTCAGGAAGAGCCCAAGAAGGTAATCTAAGCATTAAAAGATCCAAGCTGAATAGAAGCTATGCAAGAAGAGCTTTTGCAATTTAAATTACAACAAGTTTGGACATTGGTGGATTTACCTTATGATAAGAGGGCCAATGGAACAAAATGGGTGTATAGAAACAAGAAAGATGAGAGATGTATTGTGATTAGAAACAAGGCAAGACTGGTTGCACAGGGTTACACTCAAGAAGAAGGAATAGATTATGATGAGGTTTTTGCTCCAGTTGCTAGGATTGAAGCAATTAGGCTGTTCTTAGCCTATGCCTCATTCAAAGATTTTGTTGTGTACCAGATGGATGTGAAGAGTGCCTTTCTGTATGGCAAAATTAAAGAAGAAGTTTATGTTTATCAACCTCTATGATTTGAAGATCTAGAGTTCCCTGACAAAGTTTACAAGGTAGAAAAGGCATTATATGGTCTACATCAAGCTCCTAGAGCCTGGTATGAGACTCTATCTACTTATTTATTGGACAATGGTTTTCAGAGAGGTCAGATTGATAAGACTTTGTTTATTAAAAGAATCAAAAGTGATATTCTACTAGTTCGAGTATATGTTGATGATATCATTTTTGGATCTACTAAGAAGGAGTTATGCACTGATTTGGAGAAGTTGATGCACAAGAAATTCCAGATGAGTTTTATGGGTGAACTTACTTTCTTCTTAGGACTTCAAGTGACACAAAAAGATGATGGGTTTTTCATCAGTCAGGACACGTATGTGGATGAAATCTTGAAGAAGTTTAGTTTTTCAACTGTGAAGACAGCAAGTACACCCATGGAGACTTCAAAGCCATTGCTCAAGGATGCAGAAGCTGAAGATGTTGATGTGTACTTATATAGATCAATGATTAGATCATTGATGTATCTAACAGCTTCTAGGCCTGATATAATGTTTGTTGTATGTGCTTGTGTAAGATTTCAAGTCACACCTTAAATTTCACATCTTTATGCTGTGAAAAAAATCTTTAGATACTTGAAAGGTCAACCTAAATTGGGCCTTTAGTATCTTAAGGACTCACTATTTGACTTGGAAGCTTATACTGATAGTGTCTATGCTGGTGCAAGTTTAGACAGGAAATCCATAACAGGAGGTTGTCAATTTCTTAGAAGAAGATTGATTTCATGGCAATGTAAGAAGCACACCATAGTTGCCAACTTTACTACTGAAGCAGAGTATGTAGCTGCTGCTAGTTGTTGTGGACAAGTACTCTGGATTTAAAATCAAATGCTGGATTATGGATACAACTTCATGAATACCAAGATTTTCATTGACAATGAAAGCACCATCTGCATAGTTAAGAATCCAGTATTTCACTCAAAGACCAAGCACATTGAGATTAGACATCACTTCATTAGGGATTCAAATGAGAAGAAGCTTATTCAAATGATTAAGATTCACACTGATCACAATGTTGCTGATTTACTCACAAAAGCTTTTGATGTTGGAAGATTTCAATACCTAATTGCAAGTATTGGAATGCTTAACCTCTGAAGCATTGATTGAGGGGATGTTAATTACTACTGCTGTTATAATTAATACTGTAAGATTTAAGAGAAATCAAAAACAGATAGAGAGAAAAAGTAAGCTTAAAAGAGTAGAGAGATGTGTGAACCAAAAACAGAAAGAGTGTTTAAGAGAGAAAAAGAAAAGAGAGATGTAGTGAGTTCAAAAACAGAAAGAGAGATTTATGAAATAAAAACAGATAGAGTATTTCTGTGAGCAAAGGAATTGAGAGATACAGTGAGCTTAAAAACAGAAAGATAGCTTGTGAGAATCAACATTGATGATGGAAATGCCTTTTGGAACAGAATTGAGGTTAAAATTGGTACCTTAAAAGTTAATACTGCTAGGCTAAACTTAGTACTGCTGGGAATTATTTAGTACTGTTAGTCTAAACTTGGTACTGCTAGGCTACCATTAGTACTATTTGGGGCATAATAATTTTTTGGTAATTAAATATAGCTGTTGAGATATTTCTGCCAAATTTTTCGCTTATAGGGGTCTATAATTTGGATAATTATTGATATTTCTTTCACTTATAAGCTTTCTTCAAGATAAAGAATCCATTTTATTCAGTCGGTCCAATCAAAACCCTTAAGCGCAATCTATAAAATCTCAATTAACTTTGCCAAACTCTCATACTCTCATTAACGAACATTCACCCAGAACCCTTATCATAACTCAATTACTAATGGCAAATTTGGAATTCTGCGACAAACACAACATGGTTTCTTATCTAAAGAAACCAACTGGGAGTGAAGGATTCCAAGAGATAGTAGATTTTCTTAATGGTAGTCATATAAGGTATGCTTTTACTAAGAATCCTACTATTTATGTTTTTCTAATCGAAAAGTTTTGGCAGACTTCTACTATCAGAACAGTTGATAAAGGAGAACAAGAAATAACAGCCATAGTTGATGGCAAAGAATTTACTATTACTGAAGCATCTGTTAGGAGACATCTCCATTTAGCAGATGTAGATGGTATTAGTGTTTTGTCAACTACTGAAATTTTTGATCAACTCTCACTGATGGGATATGTTTTAACTGATGATAAACTGAATTTTCAAAAAGGCAAATTTTCCCCTCAGTGGAGATTTTTGATCCATACCATTGTACACTGTCTTAGCCCTAAGAAAACTTCTTAGGAACAATTTAGTAGCAATATAGCAACTTCTATTATTTTCTTGGCCACAAACAGAACTTTTAACTTTTCTAAATTGATTTTTGATGGTATGGTGAAAAACTTGGATAGTAAATATAAATTTTTAATGTATCCAAGATTTATTCAAATATTTTTAGACAAGAACAAAATATTCCTTAATCCCCACAACATAAAATATATTGCTCCTAATTTAACTCCAAAACTTTTTAGCAATATGAAAAGAGGTTTTTCTGGGGAACACACACCTTTGTTTCCAAGTATGCTAGCAATTCAAATAGAAGAAGGTGAAGGTTCAAGACATCCCTCTGAACCCCAACCACCACTTTCTACTGCTCAACCTACTAATGAAGAATAAATCCCTAATGTTGTATGATTATCACACCAAAAGACTCAAACACCTAAGCAAGCCTTAAACCAGGTCACTGAGTTACCTCAGACTAGTGAGCCTATCCCCAATGTACCAGATGAGGTTGTTTGTAAGGAGTGGGATGATAGAGTGGAAAGGGCTACCACTACTGCTGCTAGCTTAGATGTAGAGCAGACTAGTGGTAACATTAATAGGACCTAATCTATGGCAATACCTAATGTGCCTCTTCCTCAGGGAGTTAGTGCAGGTGGTAGTCCTAAGTGCCAAGAAGCCATGGGGGGTCCATTACTCAAACTAAGTCTGAGAGGGTACCTACACCGCCCTGTGATTCACCTCTCCTAAGAGTTCACACACTTAGAAGTGATGAGGGCAGTATGACACTACAAGAATTGATGGTTTTATGTACAACTTTGTCCAAGAAAGTAAAAAGCTTGGAGGAAGATTTGAAGCAAACTAAGCAAGTATATGGTGCTGCTTATACCAAGTTTATTATGAAGGTGAAAAAGTTAGAGAAGACTGTTAAGACAAGCCATTCCAAAAGGAGAGCTAAAATTATTGTTTTAGATGATGAAGAGGATTCAAAGGATTCTTCCAAATAAGGGAGGATGATAGAAGAAATTGATCAAGATACAGGAGTTACTTTGGTTACTCCTACACAAGGAGAAGATCAACCTGAAGATCACTTAGGAGTTCTTAGTGCAGCTAAAGTTCTTGCACATGTAGCAAAAATAAATGTTCACACTTATACTAGAAGAAGAAGGGCAGTTAGTATTGGTAGTGGTGGAATTAGTACTACTGAAGAATCATTTAGTATTGCTGGTGCATCAATGCCAGTTAGTACTGCTGGTATGGTTCAAGAGGTTAACATCAGTATTCCTTCACCAGTTGTAGTCAAAGAAAAAGGTAAAGGTAAAATGAAGTAATCTGAGGATGAACAGACTAAGAGAACTAAATTACAGCAAGAACAAGAGAGGCTTGGTCATGAAGCAGCAATGAGACTATAAGAGGAATTGGATGAAGAAGAAAGACAATGGATGGCTAGATTTCATAAAGCAGCTCAATCTTTTACTAAGGAAGAATGGGAAAACATTAAAGCAAGAGTTGAAGCTGATGAAGAGCTATCTAGGAGACTACAAGCAAAGGAAAGGAACAAGTACAGTGAAGTTGATCAAGCAAAGATGCTTGTAGATCTTATTAATCAAAGAAAGAAATATTTTGCTGCATAGAAAGCTAAAGCAAACAGGAACAAGCCCATGACACAAGCTCAATAGAGGAATTATATGCTTAATTACATCAAGCACATGGGAAGTCATACACTACAACAGTTGAAAAAATATTCTTTTGATGAGCTTAAGGAATTATTTGAAACTACAATGAAGAATGTCAACACTTTTGTACCCATGGAGATTGAAGATAGAGGAAGAGCATCAAAGTTAGCAGTTGGAAGTTCACAAGCAACAATTATTGATTCTGCAGAAGTTGGAAGTTCAAAAAGGGTTGCAGAAGCAGAATTTGATTATGAAGGTTCTAAGAGTCATAAGACTAATGAAGCTTCAGGATCAGTTCAAGAACAACTAGAAGAAGAGGAATTGTCACAAGAGGATTTACAATAGATGATGATGGTAGTTCCAGTGGAAGAAGTTTATGTTAAAGCCTTACAGGTCAAATATCCAATCATTGACTAGGAGGTTTACACTGAAGAATCTAGAAAATATTGGAAGATCATCAAGGTTGGTAACCATACAGAAGCATATCAATTCTTTTAGGATATGTTGAAAGTCTTTGATAGGGATGACTTGGTGATGCTATGGAATTTGGTTAAAGAAAGATTCAGTTCAACAGAACCTACTAATGACAAAGAAAGAACATTATGGGTTGAATTAAAGAGGTTGTTTAAACCTAATACTAATTATACACTATGGAAACTTTAGAGATATATGCATGATCCGTTGAAATGGAGATTATATGATACATGTGGGGTTGATCATGTGTCTACAGTGGGAGGAATAGATATTTTCATGCTAGTAGAGAAAGAATATCCATTGTTAAAAGGAGTTCTGACTTTGATGTTGGTTAACAGGCTGTTAGTAGAACAACATTCAGAGATGGCAAATGAGATTCTAAGGAAAATCTTCATACAAGCAAACAGACCAAGACAATAAAGTGTTTGGAAGCATCCTCTTAGCACAGATGGTTTAATTTAGAGAAACTTGTAGATTTGAAGGTAAATCACAAGTTTAGGGGAGGATTGTTGGGAATTTAACTCATACACTTAGTACTGTCAAGCCAAAGACTTAGTACTGCTCAAGATTACAACTGCCAGTACTAACTAGTTAGTACTACTAGAAGAAAGTTAGTACTGTCAATACTAACCTAACACTGCTGAAGGAGTTAAGATTGCTGCATGAAGACTTAAGACTGCTCAAGAGATAAAGACGTATGAAGAGATACGTATTGACTTATTCTGTGTATATTCTATTTAGTTAGAAAGATAAGCATATAAGATTAGAATTATAGAAGATTTGTAGTTATCTTGTAAAGGAATCCTTGGTGTATAAAAGGAGATCCTAGGTTATGATGTTAGATGTGATTTCATAGAGTTGCATGTATAGCTTCAAGGTTGTAAACCCTAGTACTAGACAGAGTACTCGTATTATTAATCTTAATAATATTGAAGCTTTTTGTTACATCTTTTTTCAATTATATTTACTGTTACATTCATAGTTCTTCTAAGTATTAAAGAGTAGATTCCGCATACTCTTTAATATACACATAAAGTTTCTATCAAAGTTGTTTTAGATTTATCCAAGGTAACTTAACCTTTACAAGCTAAAGAATTAATCATAGTTTGGGATAAAAAACGTTCATGGAACGTAAACCTATTAAGTGGGACAATGGCTTGAGGGTTTGTTCGGAGGATGTGTTTGTAAAGACGAGTCAAGAGCATAACAAATGGCATGGGAGAATTGTTATTTTTTTTGGCTTCCTTCATTCGGTAAAGAATCATGGTGGTGAAGTTGAATTTTATTTTGATGGTTAGGTAGTAAAGCATGTAAGCGGTGCATGCGTTTACGTGATCCCTATTACCAATGGTGTAAAAGAAATTTTCTTTAAGAAAGAGTTCCCACCCCCTAAGTTCGGGATGAAGATCATCCATATGGAGTTTGTTGGGGTCTCTTTGAAGTTGGGTTTGAGTGGTTCTAGGAATGGTGATATTCTTTCTGACAAGGTCATGCTTAGGGCCAAAGAAACGACTATTAGGATGATCATCAAGAGAGTTTAGTGACCATTTACTTGTGTAAAAGGTTTCTAGAACTTTTGGAGTTTGAAAGATTCAAGAGAGTTGAGATGTATCTAACTCGAAAGTGAATTGACCAAACTTGAACTCAATGTAAGGACGTTTATCCCCATCTCTTTTCATTTCAAGACTATGGTATAATTCGGCTATGAATTAAGGACAAATTAGTTCATCAAGAGTGAGGAAAGGCTCGAGACCTACGGCTTAAAAATATGGAAGCATGTTTATGTCAATGAAAGATGGAGTGACGAATCTTCCTTCATGGAAGAGATGCTTTTCTAGAGTACAGTAAGATTCCCTAAGGTCTTCATCTATTTTTCTTGAGCGGTGAATTCTTGGTAGGTATACTTTAGTGCGTTTGTAATCCATTTGGATAAGTTGTGGCGTGGTTTCACCTATAGATCCAATTAAAAAGACTCAATAAACTAAACGAAGAATGATGTAGATGTTTCTAAGTGTGTGACTATGTGGACAAAATATGGATGTGCGGTTTGCTTGGATCGAACAAAAGAAAAATAGTAAGAATAATTAGTAATAAGCAAACCTTAACGCACAACCTATGTTTGATATTGCTCTAGTTGAATGAACTGAAAAATGCATATGAGTTATGCACTTTATATTAACATTCTTGAGACACAATGCATGATAAAAACGTTTTTGCGTTGTATTAACATTGTAGTTAAACAACACTCGTTTTAAAAACTTCCTAGGTGTGAGGTTTTATTCAAAAAACACAGTTTGGGGGTTTTTGTTGAAAATTGATTTTCACTAACCACTTCAATTATGTAATCTTAGTGTCTATAGGAATCATAGTAGTTATACATGTAAAACCCTAAAATCAGAACAAGCGCAAAATTACCAAAATGCCCCTAATGTCAATTTTTTTTTAATAAAAGCATGAATAAAATTTAATCAAGTGTTATAAATTATAAAGTACATCATGTGACAAGTATGAAAATTTATATAAGATTAAAATATCTTATATTATGCAAGAAAAATAATTATTACTTATGTATATATGTATTTTGCCGAATTATTAAAAGTTAATAATCTATATTATACAAATTAAATATAAAATAAAATAGGATAATTATAAATTAATTTAGGCAAATTAAAAATCTGATTTTATACTTTGAAAAAGCCCAAAATCACGGCATCTTCTTTAGTATATCTTTTTATATACAATTTTCATTTGTAAATTTCTTGAAAACCATTTCCGAAACCCTAAATAATTTAAGTGGCGGCACCATATTTTTTTCAAGGCAAGGAACGATTTTTCTAGGGTTCTTGGAGATCAAGGGAAGCTAGGAAAATTGCTGGTTCATTGGGTTAAGGTGTGGTTTGATTTATGGTACTCAATTGACTCGAAAATCCTTCATAAATTCATAAAATCATCAACAATTGTCAAAGGTATTTTTATAACTCAAGTTTCATCATGTTAATTCAGTATGTTCATGAGAAAAATTATTAGGCATGATCTAGGGGTCGAATTAGATTAATCATGTTCTAAACCCTAATTTTTAGCAAGAAATGAAATCGGCATTTAAATAATTGTTACCAACGATTTTATATTTTTCTCAGCTTGTATATATCATGTATAAGTCAGATAAAATGCTAAATAAATTTTAGAGGAAATCGAAATAATTATTGTGGAATTTTCATCTTTGCCGATTTCGAATTATGAAGAAAATGATGAAATAAATTAGAAAACGACTTAGGGTTAGGGTTTGGTTATTTTTCTTATGCTTAATTAATGCCAATTATTGTGTAATTATTTCTTAATAATTGGGGAAAAATCAATTTAGGGTTTTAGTGGATTAAATGCATGCCGAATTAGATAATTAAAGTAAAGGGACTTGTTTTGTAATTT
>BQNB010050988.1:16746-41234 GCA_026074375.1 Tanacetum coccineum | reverse complement strand
TTCATTAGTAAAAACGACGTAACTTTATCGTTTTAAGCCCGTTTCTTATGTTTCTTATGTCCACGCTTTCGTATTAAGATGAGTTATCAAAATATTACATTTTTATATTTTTAGTCCCCTGGTGAACAATGGTTTTTACTGTTCATATACTTTTATTAAATTAGTTTTATAAAAGTATTTATTGTCGTAAACTCGCGTAATTCATAACTCCTTCGTTATTAATCATAAAATTATGAGTCTTATTGTTTTGAAATCCTAAAATTAAGTACTAACTGATAAAATATGTTTACATTTTCATTAGATGTGAATAGTAATTGTTTTTTATAAAATTTATTTTATAAACGCGTTTAATTAACGTATAACTTAAAATTAGCGTATCTCCTTCGTTATAAATCAGTTTTTCGAGTTCTCTACATGCCCACGATCCTTGTGACATGTAGTATTTTATAAAATCATAAAATGTATATGTTAAGTTCGAATTTTAAACAGCCCACTTTGTCCATTTTGTTAGAATGTGTTTAAAAGTTGTTTTTATAACTTTTTAGTTTTACCACTTTGTTACAAGTCCATTACAACCCTTAATATCACATGTATTTCACACCTAGGGTCCTTAGTTCATGATTAGTCTAAAGATTGTCCAAGAATCACAAGATCCATAAGTTTCATACTCATTTGACAATAACTTTATATAAGTATACTTTTTAAGTAACTTGTTTATATAAACTTTTTATATATAAACCACATATGTACAATACTTATACATCCATTATAACATGATATTAACATTCATATATAATATGTAAAAGTTTACCAAACCATAAACAAGTGTAAAAATCCATTTTTACTAGTAAATAAGTCCTTAGATGGTGATTAACTACATAAACATTAAATATGCATAAAAGCACAAAAGTAAAGAGATTAAGGTTTTTAGGTAACCTTAATATGATATATGGTGATGAACAACAAGATCTAAACCCTTGTTTAGCAAACAAACCCTAGCTTCCAAGACCTTGAAAACCCTAATATCAATTAAACCCTAATCTTGAACTTTCTTGCTTTAACACTTGTAAGCCTTAAAGTAAACCTTCTAAAAACCTTAGGTTATCTTAGATATGATGTAGGAACACTTGTAATTGTTGTAAATAAAATTTGTATGGATGGTTTATGGTTATGGTTTTTGGCTGTGGCCTATAAAGAAGGAAATGGGAGAGTTTTGTGTTGTTTACACCTTAGGAATGAGAGTGTGTGTGTTCTATCTTCTAGTTTAGGCATTATATACCCTAAGACTTATTCAAGGGACACAAAGAGGAATTCTAGAGATATTTGGTCAAGAATACATGAAAGTCTTGTAAAAATATCTAATGGTTCCCAAGAATAGAAGTTATCTCATGAATTCTAGAAAGTGTGATTGAATTTAGATATTATACTTGTATGTTTCCTCCCATATCCGGTTATATATGTATATAGGTGATGATATTTTGTAAATTTTGAGTATTGGGTATAATTTGGTGTATTGTTGAAGCGTATAACAGTTTTTGGTGGTTTCCGGGCATGCCTAAACGTTTTTTATCTGTGCGAAACGTAACACTTTACTTAACCAACTAAAAATAAAATAACAGTTAATAATTATACTCAAAATAATACTTATAAAACTTTTCTGATGTAAACATTTAAATGTTTGATGCCCTTTACATTGAACGATAATTTTTAGCATAACGCGATTTAACTACTATTCGATTAAAAGCAACGCGTACAATACTAAAAATAAATAGTGAATATATTGACGTCATAAATGACCCTAAAACATAGGGTGTTATAGTCTCCCTCAGTTAAATGAGCCTTGTCCTTAAGGCTTAATACGCGGCACTTGACGACGGTGCAGTCTTTGCGAAGAGATGTGGATATTTCTTTCAAAATTGGTCCTCGCGTTCCCATTAAACTCAGGCCTCGCTTAGAGTTCCCTCGAACCTTAATTATTGGATGCAGCTTCGCATCTACCGTTTAAACTTTCACGATCCATGATTTCTACTTAGTTTCTTTCCTCGACCGAATTGAATCTGTCATCAAAAATGAAGTCCATACCAAGGAAAGGCTAATGGGATCGTCGGCCTAGCACTTTTTTAAGTTGGACACAGAAACACATATTGTAAAACCCTGCTCACACTTAGGAAGCCGAAGCTTGTATATAACAATCCAACCTTATCCTACACCTTGAAAGTCTAACGACCTAGGGTTCAACTTCCCCCGTTTGCTAAAACGTACGACCCCTTTCCAAGGCGAAACTTTAAGCATAACTTTATCCCTAACTTGGAATTCCATCGACTTACGCTTTAAATCGGCGTAACTCTTTTGCCTATCAACGGATGACTTCTCAATTGCTTGATCTGATGATCTTCTCTGTTGGTTTCTTGAACTACTTCCGGACTAGTTGAGCATAATCTTTGTCCAACCCTCAGCCAACACACAGGTGACGACACTTTCGATCATAAAGGCTCAAATGGTGTTGCTTGATGCTAGCGTGATAGGCTGCTTTATATGAAGAACTCGTAGCCAAGTGGCAAAGTGGTAGACCAGGACCTGTTCCGCGATCGACTCACGATAAGCACGTAGCATATCCTCGAGAGTTTGAATAGTTATCTCGCTTTGCCTATCAGTTTGTAGATGGTAAGCAGTACTCATATCTAAGTTAGTACCCATACAGCCTATCTTAATTGACCTCACAAAATTCGATGCGAACCTCAGGTCGCGATCACAAATGATAGATACACTGGATTTCATGCCGGGTCGTGGTTGCACTTCCTTATAGTATTCAGAGATGCAGGTAGCCAGTTTTCCGAGGAGGTGTGGGGGGGAGACGGATATGTTGGTGGCACCCGATGCGGAGAGGTATTAGACGACGACTAGACGGGGAGGGGGGTTCTCAAGCAACGGTGCTGTATTAGAGGGAACTCTGGTAATGTGTTTTAAGTGATTGGATTGTGGGACTAAAACATATATGGATTTTGTCATGCAAGCATTCAATTCACCAAGCACTCGTCAGTAAGTAGACATCCAGATTACTCCCACAACTAGGCTTCAGACACTGATTCGTGAGGGTGATGAGCCAAGATTGGAGCTGAGAGCTAACACTACAGCTAATCGAGTTCCGTACGCATCAGTAGACTACACAGAACCACCTTCTGTGTGGCAGATAGGTCTCGCGACTATACCAATGATGACTCCTATCTACAGGTCAGAGTGACGCATCACAACTAGAGTGCATGAACTGATCGCCGCCTCTCTGAGTCGATTCGGTGATCGCTTCAGCAGCTATAGCGTGAAGGATCAAGTTTGTGTTGGAGGTCACATACACACACACACGACACTCATTGTGTGATAACTTGGATATGATACTAACACAGCAACACTTATCGCAATCCTTACTAGGTTACAGTCTAGTGCTATGTAATGCGAGCATCTTCCATATTTGAAAAAGAGACTACACAACGAAGTGATTGACGATTACGTGTCCGATGTCCGGATGAACAAGTCATTGACTGACACAAGAGATTGGCGGCATATTCAATATTCGTATGCAACTTAAGAGTATTGTTGACTCAGAGTGGTCTGCTCTCGTTTGACAGAATCGCAGCTGAGTTAATATCCTACAACTAGCTTGAATGGCATCTTCCATTCTGACCAGTACATCGATGGATCATAATAGTTACATCATAATCTCCGTTCACTGTGGGTTGGGGCAGGATATTATGTCTACTGTGCATCGAGAATGTGTACCATAAGTACCTCGAGCGATCCTATTGTGCCTCGCAATGCTGTGTCTGCTTCCAACGACTCACTACAGTTTTCCTGGATCTAGAATTTTCAATCAACATACCTCCAATATCCTTACGTTCTTGATTGTCTCTGGTTTTCGGCGTCATCTGAGCATTCATGATTTGTTTAGGAAGATCCAAGCCAATAGTCATCACTAAGCTTAACCTTAATGGTTTACTCCATCCTTCCTGCTAAAGCATCACAACACATTCGCATTTCCCTGGGGGGTAACGGATTCTCAACAATTCGTAATCACTAAGCAGTTCTAACCACCACACTGCCTCATATTCAGCTAATTTTTGATTAAGAATGTGTTGTAACTGTTAGATCGTGAAAACCACCGTACACTTGGTTCCGTACAAATAGTGTCTCTAAAGTTTAAAGAAAACACTACCGATCCATGTTCCAAATCATGAGTTTAAAAAGTCTTCTCATGAATTTTTAATTGGCGTGATGCATAAGAAATTACTTTCTCTCTTTGCATTAATACAACACCCAATCCCTTATGCGACGCATCGCAATAGACTACGAAATCTTCGCTTCCCTCAAGTAAAGCCAGAATTGGCGCACTGCACAACTTCTGCTTTAATAACTGGAAGGCGGCTTCCTGCTTGTCTCCCCAATCGAACTTAACTCCTTTCTGAGTAAGCTTGGTCATCGACTTGGCAATCTTCGAAAATCCTTTGATGAATCTTCGGTAATACCCAGCGAGACCTAAGAATTGGCGAATCTCCGTTGGTGTCTTAGGGGATTCCCAATCCTTTATGGATTCGATTTTGGCGGGGTCCACATGAATGCCTTGACTATCAATCACGTGGCCGAGAAATTAATGCAGGCCCAAGTATTGAAGAACGGGCCATTTTATTTCTGGAAGCCCAAGATCGTGTGAAGAAAGGCCCTTTATTCAAAAGGTCATAACTTGGGCTCAGATGATCCGTTTCAGGCCCAAGACCAGCCGTTTCAAAGCTTGGAACGAGGAGAATGTCGTGGTAACAAACTTTGCATTAATACAACACCCAATCCCTTATGCGACGCATCACAATAGACTACGAAATCTTCGCTTCCCTCAGGTAAAGCGAGAATTGGCGCACTGCATAACTTCTAATTTAATAACTGGAAGGCGGCTTCCTGCTTGTCTCCCCAATCAAACTCAACTCCTTTCTGAGTAAGCTTGGTCATCGACTTGGAAATCTTCAAAAATCCTTCGATGAATCTTCAGTAATACCCAGTGAGACCTAAGAATTGGCGAATCTCCGTTGGCGTCTTAGGGGATTCCCAGTCCTTTATGGATTCGATTTTGGCAGGGTCCACGTGAATGCCTTGACTATCAATCACGTGGCCGAGAAATTGTACCTTAGGAATCCAAAATTCACATTTAGAGAACTTAGCATACAACTTCTCTTTCTTAAGCAATTCCAGAACTGCCTTAAGGTGTTCTTCATGCTCCTTCTTGTTCTTGGAGTAGATAAGGATATCGTCAATAAAGACAATCACAAATTTATCCAAAAATGGCTTGCACACGCGGTTCATGAGGTCCATAAATACTGATGGTGCGTTCGTCAAGCCAAATGGCATAACTTGTCGTAATGACCATATCGAGTTCGGAATGCCGTTTTTGAAAGTTCCTTGTCCCGTACTCGAAGCTGGTGATAACCTGATCGCAGGTCTATCTTAGAATAAACACTGGATCCTTGTAGTTGATCAAACAAATCGTCGATCCTTGGGAGTGGATAACGATTCTTCACTGTCAGCTTGTTCAGTTCCCGATAGTCGATGCACATTCGAAACGATCCATCCTTCTTTTTGACAAACAAGACCGGAGCTCCCCAAGGTGAGGAACTGGGTCTTATAAAGCCCTTGTCGGATAGTTCTTTTAGTTGCTCTGACAACTCTTTCATTTCGGAAGGCGCCAATCGATAGGTGCGTGCTTCAGGTGCGAGCCCAGATTCAGTTACGATTTTAAATTCCACTTGTCGAGTCGTAGGAAGACCCGACAAATCCTCAGGGAATACATCAGGAAAATATCGAACTATCGGTACGTCCTCAAGTCGTTTCTTTTCTGACTTGTCTTCCGTCTCCCTTGTAGTAACGTTTGCCAAAAAGACTAGACATCCTTTTAACATGTATTAATGTGTTTTTGTGTATGAGATAATGTGCAGACGAGCCTCATTTCCTCGATTGCTTCCATCACCGTGAACGATTAGAGTTTCATTTCCCCAAGGGATACGAACGATCTTCTCAGCACACACAATGATTGCTTGGTACTTTACATCCAATCCATACCAATTTATAGGTCGAATAAACCTGGGCTCTACCGGCATTAATTTCTAGTTGAATGGGTGGTTAAGGATGTTTATTGTCAACCACAGGATATGTGTTCAACACTAATTATTCTTCCCGTCGGCTGTTCTACTTCAATATTAATTGATCTATTGCTGTTTGTGTGATATTCAATTAGGGAGATAAATAATGCTGTAGTCAAATACTCCTTTCGGCTCAGTGTTGATATGTTTGTTGCATAGCGGTTGTTTAGAAGTAACATACTTGTCATGACGTTAGAGTCTGGGTTTGTCCCTGCATGGCCTACCGCATACACTTTTGCTGGAGCATTTACATTTCTGTTGGGTTTCCTTGATTGTTGTTGTTCTTTAGTTTTGGACATTCCCTCTTAAAATGTCCTTGGGCAACAAATTCATAGCAAGTAGGCTTCTGACCTGTCCTAGTGCCCCTTTGGTTATTAGCGGTGTTGGCATTAGCAGGACTCCTGCAATCACGGGCCAGATGGCCAACTCGATTGCACTTGTGGCATTTGGGAGTACACGGACCATCGTGGTGATAATTGCACTTAGGGTATAGGGGTTTAGATCCCCCGTATAGCTTCTTCTCATCAGTCCCTGCAGCATAAGCCCTGCCGGTGTTCTGCCTCTTGTTTTGTGGTTGTTTTTGTTGGTTACTATCTTGCTTTCTGTTATTCTCTATCTAACGATCAGCAAAAGTTTGGATTCTCTTATCCATCAGTTCGGTCGCTATTTCAGTTGCCTCTTGCATTGTCTTAGGCTTTGATGCTACTACACTTCCGTGGATCATGTCGGGTAAACCACCGACATATCTCTCAATTTCTTTCTATTTCTTTATGACACATTCTAACTACTCAAACAATGCTAGTTCCTGTATTCGTTGGTTGTAACCCTATCTCATCGGTACCTTTCACTTTCAAATCTCACAGCTCGACTTTGAGCTTCTTAATCTTGGTCCTCGGGCAGTACTTGTCAGTCATCTTCTTTTTCAGTTCTGTCCAAGTCATTGCATAAGCAACGTCGTTACCAACAGTCCTAACGTGGGAGTTCCACCACGTTAGAGCATTTCCCAGAAGAGTACAAGTGGAGAACTTGATTTGGTTTTCCACAGAGGAGTTGCTTATACGGAACATAGGGGGTTTCCATTTTACTCCAACACCATTGAGTCAATACGAACAACTCCTTTCTGAGCCTTTGAAATTTAGAGGTTGGAACTTCTTAAAGTTGGGGTAAGTACAATAATGAGTGGCTCAGCTCTTTTCTTCTAACACAAGTTTCCTGGTATTGGCTGTCTTTCACCATTCGTGCCTATCTGATAGCGTCACATGTTTGCCATAAGCGACAGAACGTGGTCATTAATTGCCTGAAGCGGGGCAGTAGTGACAGAAGTGGTGCTGTTTTGCGGGCTGGTGTTGATTCTGGTGGCTCTTTTTGTGCCATTATCTTCAATCATAAGAAAATATTATACCGTTAGATCGTAAAATCATAACAATGACTATGACATATACAGAATAAGTTAAAATGAGATCCACAACACCAGTGAAATATACAACTGAATCAAATATTAACAATGGATAAGCTAAAATGCATTCTTCAATATAAACTTGATTACAGACGTGACATAATACAACCTTCCATATATAAATTGGAAAAACTTACATGAATGGTTCATATACAAAACGTTTCACTACGATTGGTTACAAAGATAAAAGAATATATTCAACTAAAGTCCATACTACCCGAGATGTTAACTGTAATACTTTTGTATGCTATACAAAATAGCTAGCATAACACAGATCTATGAACTGATACCGGTCTCTTGGTGTATTCGGTAGCAGGAACTTAGCGGGTCATGTCGACTCTGAAGTGATGTCAATTGTGTCTGTAGTGTCTTCATTAATTTTAAGGCATTTGTCAACTGTGTCTGTCTCTTGCGGTCTGCTACCCGTACTCTGTGATCTCTGACTGCTGTGCTACCACCTGGGTGCGCAATGCCATAACCTCAGTACATGCGAGGTCACTCGCATCTATAGACCGTCCCTAAGCCTCTCGAGACATCCTGGCCTCAATCTCCATAAGCCTAGTTGTGCGAGCATGTGCACGCCTATCCCTAACCAATATGTTAACCCGACTGGTCACCATCTGTCGCTCAGTCTGTGCATCATCCAACCTCTCATATATCTCGTCTGTGTCCTGTCTCACAGTCGTGACAAGGTCTGTCACCCGTCGACCTAACTCTGTCTCATTGGTAGCTGGTGCCCCTGGAAGGAATCCTTTAAAATGGGTCAATATTGCAAAAGAATGAGTTTCGGGTTCATATGAGCTCATAAGGGTTCGAATTCTTGTTTTTGGATTATATTTCGCATACATTGATCAAGAGGTGATTAAAATATGATCTTAAGGTTTGTAATAATAAGTATTAATAAAAGTTAGCAAGTGGTTTGGGTTAAAACGGGTTAAAAATGAGTAAATAAGGTCGCGGGTTCACATAGGGCTCGTTTAGGGTTTCTTTGCTTCGTGCATATATTCGTTAATGTTGAGTGGGACTGATGGAAACACAAGATCCTATGCTTATATAAAGTATTATCACTGAAGTTATGGTCATTGGTTTTTAAGTTAAAATAATTTGAAATTTGAAAGAAAAAGCCGTAAGCTTGAATTAGGGTTCATATAAGGTTTATAGTGGTTATTCCCCCTAGCATTATGTACTTTCTCGTACATTGTTGAAGAAATGAATGTTTAATGATAGATAAAGGTTTTTAAACTCATTTTATGGGTTTACAATGACTCTTGGTTGCTTACTTGAGAATGAGATGGTCTGAAAATGAGTAAATGGGTCAAAACTATAATTAGGGTACAATTAGGGTTTTCTGGATTCGTTTCTTAGATAATTGAGGTAGAATGATGTGAATGATAATGGAAGATTGATTTAGATGTTGTAATTAATGTGTTATTATAACTTTTTTTAAGTATTGAGGTTTAGGTTTACAATGATAAAAAATCAAGAAACGGTCATGTTCAGAATACTAGCTCGGTTTTAGGGTTTAAGATTTTAAATTAGGGTTTTAAGAGAAAAAATGTGTATGAAAGTTTATGAATAGAATAATTAGGGTTTAGACATTGTATATTGAGGGTAGTATCTTGTAAACAAGTAATGGTGAAGAAATTAGAATGAAAACAGAGGTAAAACGGCTATTTTAGAGATCATGCTAATGACTTGTACATTGAGCTTTTAGAGATTTGTACTTTGAGTTGAAGGGATTTTATATTTCAAATGAGATCTTATATTGCACTTGTACATATGCTTTAGTAATTGAGCATTCACCATTAGGTTAACCCTTCCATGAGATTAGGGTTTAAGGCATCTGATAATGGTTTAAAGCCCGTTTAGATATAACGTTGCGAATAGTACATTATAGGAATAATGTACCTTGTAAAAGGGATATGATGATATTGACTTGACATGTTATGATGTTTGCTTGACATATATGAAGATAGGATGGTCATAGATAGGTTGCGTGAGCTCGTCTACTTTAGTTATGACATACTGAGATATATAAGTAATGTAATAAAGCGAAAAATTTCCCCGTACAATTGTGATAATAGTAAAATAGGTTTTGCATTTGATGAAAATTCTTGGGTTGTTATAGTCTCCACCCCTTACAGAAATCTCATCCCGAGATTTAATTGAAAGTTATAGTGGTATTGTTTAGAGATAGGTACTGGGTATGAATTTAGGTTAATCAAGGTCACAAGTTCACGTGTGTGATGCATTTATAATTATGTTGTACACCATAATTATAATTACCTCCTTTCACACGTCTACTTATTTTCAAGATCATACCTCTTGGTGACAGTCAATAGAATTTCTCTAGATTCTGGTAGAACTTGGGTGAATAAAATACTTCGATTTACGGAACCTGGGGTTATGGTCTACTTTCTGTTATGCCAATCCTAATCTTAAAGAATTGTTATTCGTTAACTTTAAAAGCAACAACGAATAAGAATGCTATCACAAGTCATAGGTTAAAATTTTCATACCAGTGGTATGAAATATTTTGACAAGTATAGATTCTTGTGTGTTTTCCTTGTATTATGTACAGAATATACAGAGAAATTAGAATACGGAGATCATGGAATGAGTGATGTCAAGGAATGATTATGAATTTGTAAGAGAGTTGCTAATCATGTGAGATACAGATTTTGAAATGAATAGATGATGAAGGTATAAATTGAAAATGATTAAGGAATTGTTGTATAACGGATTTGAAAGAAACTTGTTTGTACGTATGTTATATACTTAAGCCTACTTATTTATAATAAGTCCACTTACAAAAAAAAAGAAGCGTCCAACTCTTGTACTGAAAGTTATAAATACATAGTTCAGGGATTTATATTTCCTTATTCAAATGAGAATCATTCTAAATCAATTTTCAATAAGATGATCATAAATCGTCTTACCTAAGCATAAAAACATGATATGGTAATGTGTAGAAAATGATATGATCATGAATGGTTAGATAATATTGAGATGTTGATTGTACTGACGCCCATATAATCGAGGATGAAAATTTATGTTGCAAAGGTATGAGGAGATGTATATTAGAGTTTGAGTAGGATAAATCACAAATGATGTTTGAGTTTTGATACACCGGATACCAAGAGTGTAAACCGTAAATTATCTCTTTATTATTTCATAGATAACTTTACATATGAACTTTACATATGAAAAAGAGTTGATACTTATGTTACATGTCTCGAGATTTAGTTGAGAGATAGAGTGATGTTGGAAAATAGATGTTTTTAGCTCCTACAGTTTCTAGTCTGATGGCCTACTTGTGCATTCTGACACCTAACATTGGCACGGTCCTGTGTGACGCAAGAGTACACATCCACAAAGGGGATGAGGACCATTATATCCACGTTTCCATTATCCTTAAGGATTTTACCATCCTTCCATTTTGCTCTGATGTGATAATTTGTTGTTTGATATTTTACGGTTATTTGGGTAGTTATTTTTGTTAATGTGATTGTTGGAGTGGTTATTGTTGTTGCGATCATTGGGGTAGTTGTTGTTGGTGGTGTTCCTTCTATCATCGATCTTTCGTTTGTGATCATTGGTTTCTTGCATAGAATTACGCTTTATTATTTGGTCCATTAGTCTGTGAGCTATGTTGGTGGCTTCTTCCAGAGTCTGAGGTTTTGAAGCAGTAACGTTTCCTTCAATGCTTTGCGGCAGTCCCCCGATGAAAGCTTCCATAAGTTTCTCAGAATTTGGCACCATGTTTGGACATAAGAATGCTAATTCTTGGAATCTTCTAATATAAGTCTTGAGATCACTTCCATTTACAGTTAGACCATAAAATTCATCTTCCATTTTCTTGATCTTAGTTCGAGGACAGTACTTGTTCATCAGAAGCCTTTTTAACTCAGTCCAGGTGATTTGATTAGCTTGCTCTATTCCCATAGGCTGGGCATGTGCATTCCACCAGGACAAGGCATCATCAGTTAAAGTACCAGTAGCAAATGTTACTTTATTTTCCTCAGCACATCTGCTTCGTGAGAATACTGATTCAGTTCGTTCAAACCAGCGAATAAGGCCTACTGCTCCTTCCGTACCATTAAAGTAGAAAGGTTGACAGCGATAAACCTTTGTAGTTTCGCCGTTTGTTACTGCAGGGAGTTCCAGTATGGGGGGGGGGGAGATTGTTGGGATTACTAGCACTTGCTATGGCAGCAGTCTGTGCTTCCACGGCTGTAGTAAGATCAGCAATCAGTTGCCGGATGGCATCTAAAGTTATGGCTGGTGTTTCGGATGTTGACGTCCTTTTGGGAGGCATTCTATCAACATAAGAGAACATGTAGTAAGAATGACATCACAAGTTTAGAAAGGTAATACTTTAAAGAAAATGTGATGCTTAAAATGCTTAGAGAAATGCTTATTTTTGGATTTTAAGCACTTAGAAGTTATGGTATGATTCATAAAGACGGAGATAATGATACAAATGATGGAGATGATGATGAAGAAAGAATAGGTTGGAAACAATAGAGGTATAGAACGGGATTTCCTTTATAAATAATTGCATTTGTACTGTACAAAGTCAAGATTAGACATGCGTTTATATTTATATCACACATCCAGTAGTTAGGATAAAGCATAACTATTTAAGAGTTGATGATTTTGAGCTGGATAGATGCATCCGAAAGACTTCCTAATTGTTTGGCGATAAGCTTGCGTTTTCTCTATGAACCGTTCAAGATCAGAAATAATGTAGTGAGCACAGGCAATCTTATCCTTTATGCCCTAACCTTTCTTTAGTCTGATAATTCTGAGTCGGGATTTGCCTTGAGTTTAGTCTTAGTTCGTTCCATTAATACGTCCTCTTCCATTATTCTCAATGCGGTAAAAAAGATTCATCTAAGTAATACAAAATATCTTCTATTTGTTCCTCATGATGCTTTAGATACATCTTAATTGAACATTTTCCTATTTCAAATATCTGAGGAGGGGTAGGTGTATAAACTGAGGAAGATAGTGATACCAAATTACAAGTTTGATTTCGAGATGAATTAGATAACGTAGTTGAGGAAGAAGATGAGGAACAGATTCGCTTCTTAGGTGGTAGTAGTTCTTCAGGAACAAAGAAATATCGAGGATTAAATAGTAATGATGGTGGTAATATCGAAAAGAAAAAATAAGATGGAGCAAAATAGTGGTGAAGCAATAGGAACTGGAGATATAAATAGTGATTCCTTAGCATAAAATGCTTGTACGTCCTTCAAACAAGGATTATTGTAGAAAGATGAGAATACTGGTGGGATCATATTATCTGTAGAGTTTTCCGAAGAGTTAAAAGAACTGCTTCCCTCTGAAGCTGGGAAATAATCCTGAGGACCGAAGTATAGTTAAGAAAATTCATAGAGGAAAAAGCATCCTCAAGATCGAATTAAGCGATTGGGGTAAAACAACGTTCATGATAACAACCCAATTTGTAAATAACACATAAGTGTTATTTATAGTAATATAATAATAGATAGTATCTTTACATACATTGTTCCGGAATTGTAGTGGCACAGAGAACTTTGATGGCTAAAATGAAATGTGGTTTAGTTAAAGGTTTTGACCTTTGTGCTCTATAAACCATGACACTGATACCAAATTCTATAACACCCCAATTTTACAATATAGTAAGCGGAAGCTAATCTGGGTCATACTTCATGGATACAACAATCATAATCAAGAAACCAACTTTAAAAAGAGACGTTGATGGAAAAATTTAGTTATTCATTCATTATAATCAGAGATTATAAAAAATGCAGGTCCCCAAAATCTAAAAACATCATGTTTGAATGTATAAAAGTTCAACCAACTTGAGTCCATTCCACTCCGTGCCGTATATTGCCATAATAACCTGAGATAAACATCCTAAAAAAAGTCAACACAAGGTTGAGTTTAAATTCATAGTTTGCAAAGTAATAGTTTGAAATACAAAGTTATAATAGGAAATATTGGCATTACTGGGATAATTATCATGGAGATCAGTATTATTATAGAGAACAGTATTATCATGGAAAACAGTTGAATATTATATAGTTGAATGCAAGTCATTATAATGCTAATAATTGTAACGAATATAATTTTTATGGAAAATCAGGGTAACATTATTATTGCAGCTAAGCTCATGACATCAATACATTAACAGGGAAATCACCGTAGTGATATTGGTTAGGGACAGATGTCCCCGTGGAAAAGATAACTTGTCAAGGTTACCTATTAGGACAAATATAGTGCGTTTGACTACCTCAAGTATGGGTATACCAACGGGAGCCGTCACCCCCAATTAAATCTTATTCACAATATTCGCGTTCACGTCGCATGCAAGTACGAGGAGTAAATGATATCATGAATGGAAATAAAGGCACTAGGAAGCTAACTTAGTGCCATAATATATCTGGATAACATACATTTAGAAAACACTTTGCATTCAAGTTTATATCAGTGTACCACAGGTTTATAAAGTATTGAACAGATAAAACATGGGGTAATGGAATTCATTAAGTACTTTGAAAAGTAATCACATTGTAATAAGATAAACGAGTAATTAAAAGAGTTGTAACAATCATGTATCCCCTCGCGGGTTTATAAAAAACAGTAAATAAGTAATGCGAGGTTCTAATGAACTTCACCTGGTAGGAAGATGTAATAAAATATTCTAAAATGAAAGCTGACGACCATATCACAATCTTAACCGGGGAATGTTGATATAATAAAATGATAGTAAACAGCCACGTCATGCAACCTGAGTAAATATGTTGAGTCTTAGGAAGATTGTACTCTAGAACTTTAGTTTTAAGAGTTATGAGTTTGATTGAGGAGTTTGGAATTATTGTATCACCGTTCGTGTGCCATCATAATTCAAAGTCCAGTCAATAAATGTTTGAGGAGCTAGGGCACTTTAAATCGTAAACCCAACAACCCAGTCAGAACATAATACCAAGATGAAACTCCTTAATATGAAGCTCCCTAGTATTGGGGTACAATATAGTTTCCGGATGATCAGTTTTAAGCATTTTATTCAATACTGGACAGTTAAGCATGTCAAGCTTAATTAAAGTATGTCCTGGTAAATGTTTTTGAAATGTGTTTTTTTTATACTTTTCAAAATGTTACATTTAGAACCTAGGGTTAGGAAATTTTAAGTAGACCCCTGGGGTTTGCATTTTTACGACTTTGGTCCCTTCATCAACATTGAAAGATATACTCCAAAAGGGGTAAAACCATGACTTTGAAAGTGACATAATAGACCCCTATAGTTATAACTTTGATAAAATGACACTTTTAGTCCTTTTAGTTATAAGTCTCTGAAATTTACGATATATACCCCTTGCATGGATTATAATTACAAAACATGTCCAAATTGCCATGCAAGCTTAGTTTAACATTTCAATAGAGACTATTTATAAGTTTATAATAAACTAAAATATGAATTTTTAACATAACACAAGTTTAATTTAACGATTCGTTAAGCGACAGTATAACTGGTCAAATAAGGGTTATTTAAAATGAAAACGTGCGGGTTTTAAGATTAAATTCTTTCATGAATTATTCTAAGCACTTATTTTAACATATATAAGCTTATTAGGATAAGATTAATAACAATAGTTTTTACAAGTTAAGCTCATAGTTTAAGTAAAAACATGAATTAGGGTTTCAGGTGTACGGTTTTTTGGATCAAAAAGGTATAACACTTAGGTTTTTGAGTTCAAAGCTTTATATTATGATTTATAGCAAGAACATATGAAATATGACATATATGACAGCAGAACATAAGCTTAGAGAACCTGTTTGAGCTTATACTTGGAAACGGGTCAAACGGGACTTTTGGCTTCGTACGCCCTAGAATAACGACTCCCGGCTTCGTTTCTATGGTTTTTCTATTTGCTTCCAATCTAAACTTGAGACTTATTAAGACACTTAGGAACATTAGAGAAAATGATTTCTTCTAAAAGGTTATAGAGGAGGAAGTGGGGGATGAGTAAAATGAAGTGATTTAGGTTCCTATTTATATTAGTTTGAAGGCAAAAGTTAAGAACACTTAGGATTTGTTCAATGGACGTGTGGAAGGGCCTAGAGGGTGACTAGAGAGCTATATGTGATTGTTAAGGCTAGGAACTAATTGAAGTGGTGTTTAGGAGTCCTTGTGGTGCCATGACTTAAAAAATAAAGAACAAGAAGCACACTGTGAAGCTTTTTAATCAAAACTAAATGAAGATATTTTTTTGTAGTAGCTGATAAGCAACTAGGATGCAGTGGTAACTTAATTTTGCAAAGGAAAATCCGTTAAAATATTGGTCAATATTGCAAAAGAATAGATATCCGGGTTCATATTGTAGCTCATAGAGGGTTCGAATTCATGTTTTATGGCTTATATTTCACATACATTAATCAGAAGTGATTAAAATATGATCTTAAGTTTGTAATCATAAGTATATAATAAACAGTTAGCAAGTGGTGTGGGTAAAAAGGGTTAAAAATGAGTAATAAGGTCGCGGGTTCACATAGGCTCGTTTAGGTTTCTTTGGCTTTCTAGCTATATATCGAATTATGTGTATGGGAATGATGGAATACAGATCCTAGGGCTTATATAAAGTATTATCAATGAAGTTTGGTCATTGGTTTAAGTTAAAATAGATTGAAATTGAAAGAATAAGCCATGGCTTGGAATTAAGGTTCATATAAGGCTTTTAGGGTTTTCTAGCTTTGTAATTCTCGTACATTGTTGAAGAAAGGATGTTATAATTATAGATAAAGGTTTTAAACTCATTTTTATGGTTTACATGACCTCTTAGTTGCTATACTTGAGAATGAGATGGTCTAAAATGAGTAAATGGTCAAAACTATAAATTAGGTGTACAAATTAGGGTTTTCTGGATTCGTTCATGATAATTGAGGTAGAAGGGTGGGAATGATAATGGAATATGATTTAGAATGTTTGTAATTAAGTTATTTAATAACTTATTTAAGTATTGGTTTAGGATTACAATGGATAAAAATCAAGAAACGGGTCATGGTTCAGAAACTAGCTCGGTTTAGGGTTTCTTAGTTTTGAATTAGGGTTTTAAGAGTAAAAATGTGTATGAAAGATTATGAATAGAATAATTAAGGGTTAGAGACATTGTATATTAAGGGTATTATCTTGTAAACAAGTGATGGTGAAGAAATTAGAATGAAAACAGAGGTAAAACGGCTATTTTAGAGATCATGCTTAATGACTTATACATTGAGCTTTTAGAGATTTGTACTTTGAGTTGAAGGGATTTTATATTTCAAATGAGATCTTATATTAGCTTTGTACCATATGATTTTTAGTAGCTGTTCAATTTACTTTAGGGGTTAAACCCTTCCATGAGATTAAGGGTTTAAAGGCTCTAATATTGGTTTAAATGCCCGTTTAAGAACCTAGCGAATAGTACATTAAAGGATAATTACCTTGAAAAGGGATATGTATGATATTGACTCAACATGTTATATGATTTTGCTTGACATATATGAAGATAGGAAGGACATAGAGATAAGTTACGAGAGCCTCATCTACTTAGTTTATGACATACTGAGATATATAAGTAATGTAATAAAGCGAAAAATTTCCCCGTAAATTGTGATAATAGTAAAATAGGTTTTGCATTTGATGAAAATTCTTGGATTGTTATAGTGCTACATGTGCAGCACCAGGTATCAGATCGATTTGAAATTCCACTTGTCGAGTCGGAGGAAGACCCGGCAAGTCCTCAGGGAATACATCAGGAAAATCTTGAACAATCGGTACGTCCTCAAGTCGCTTCTTCTCCGACTTGTCTTTCGTCTCCTTTGTAGTAATGTTTGCCAAAAAGGCTGGACATCCTTTTAGAATGTATTCTTGTGTTTTGGTGTATGAGATAATATGCAGACGAGCCTCGTTTCCTCGGTTGCTTCCGTCACCGTGAACGATTAGAGTTTCATTTCCTTAGGGGATATGAACAATCTTCTCGTCACACACAATGATTGCTTGGTACTTTACCAACCAATCCATACCAATTATAGCGTCGAAACTAACAAGTTCTACGGGCATTAAGTCTATGTTGAATGGGTGGTTCAGGATGTTTAATGTACAACCCCTAAGGATAGTGTTCAACCTAATTATTCTCCCGTCGGCTAGTTCAACGTCATAATAGTGATCTAATGCAGTTGGTGTTATATCAATTTAGGAGCTAAATGCAGTAGACACAAAACTCCTATCGGCACTAGTATCGAATAAGATAAAAGCATAGCGGTTGTTTAGAAGGAACGTACCCGTAACGACGTTGGAGTCTGGGTTTGTCCGTGCATGGCCTACTGTAACACCCCTAAAAATGAGTCGCAGCGGGAATATGTCAGGGGGCGTTACTTCATAATACAACAGCACAAGATACAAGAGAACGACCTCTAAAGGTGCGTTTGAAAAGTAATCTCGTTGATTTTCTTGAAATTAATCTAACATTTTGTCCCATAACTGCATCACAATGAAAAGCTTGAAAACAATACAACAAGATTTGATCATTTGAATGTAGTAGACTCCAATGCATATCAAGTAGTCCAAGCATCTAATTCACCTGAGAAAAACATGCTTAAATTGTCAACATTAAAGTTGTGATTTCATAGAGTTTCTGTAATATAAATGTACATGTTGGAATCCAAAGAATTATAACGTAAGTATGACCATTTCAATCCTTAAGAAATAAACACCAAAGTGTAAGAGTAAATGTAGAACCAAAAGAGTTAGTGTTTAATGCTTCGCCACAATATACATGAAAAGTGTTCAGAAATTAGTAATGATTAAATAAGTAGTATGGACAAGAACACGTTGATTTTCCAAAATGTAAGGTCTAACTAATAAAAAATCCAGTAACCACAAAAATAATTTCTATTGTTGCACTAAGCTCATGACACCGAAGCTCGACATATATGTATGCAATTTAATGCACAAAAAGGTGCCCGTGCAGATGTTCAAACCCGTAAACATCCAAATTGTTCCGACATGTATGCATTTCGTTGTTCAGTACGTCGAAACTGGTGAGAGAACTCCACCCAACAGGATTTTCAATCCCCCCAAATAGATCAATTTATACACTCGCGCTTCCTTAACCGGTCCTCCGGTCAAGAATTTAACAGTTCAGATAATGGCAATGGTGGGTTAACGTTACTTAGGCAAACCCGTAACATAGATGATAACCTAAAACACTTTATGTCCCAATAATAAATTAACTGTTGTATTTGTAAATAGCTTAGTACTTAAATCCATAAGTAGAAAAGAGTATGATATAAATCAAGTAATCAAGTTCGTAATGAGTATGTAAACAAGTTGTATTTAGCATGTATTCTCCCCCAGAATTTTGTAAAGTAAATGTAAAACAAGTGAAAGAGGGGCTATAAACTCACATCGATGACGAAGAACGATTGGCGGGAATGTACACATTGAGTACAAGACGAAACGGGAACTGAAACGGCTCGACCAAGAAGTTGCAACTAATCTTAACGGCTAAGTCCCACTAGCCTAGGATAATGTATTTGGTTTTCCGATGAATGAGCAACCTCCAACGTACACTATGATAAAAATTTTAGATATAAGTTGAAATATTTGGTGGTTGGTTAAATAAATAAATCAAAAAGCATATGTAATTCATACGATGAATCATATAGCAGAGTATGTAATATATCCTGTATATATTACATATGAAAGAAAAAAAGCAATTATATAATTCGTATGATGAATTATATAATAAGACCAACAATCAAAAGAATAATTTGAAATATATAATACTTTGCAAATTTTATATTTAAGAACGAGATAATGATTAAACAAAATGATTCGACACGTTTTTAGAAAAATCACCACTTAAGTAAATAAAGTTCTTAGCATAAAAGTAAACGTACGTTTTAAAGTATAAATCATGCACATTATGTTTTAATGTTTTCACAACAGTTATGTATTTAATTTCCAGTTGACAATTATAAAAGATAAAAATAATATTTATAATCTATTAAATTGTTTCCGTTGTCGGATTGCTAAAATATTAACCTTTTGCTAAAAGTATACTTTCCGTGTTAATACCGTTTATTGAAGTGTTACCA
This sequence comes from Tanacetum coccineum, assembly GCA_026074375.1. Taxonomy (NCBI): domain Eukaryota; kingdom Viridiplantae; phylum Streptophyta; class Magnoliopsida; order Asterales; family Asteraceae; genus Tanacetum; species Tanacetum coccineum. The sequence continues at coordinate 21,476 of BQNB010050988.1, read as the reverse complement.
ATTAACAATCTTTAATTTATATAATTTAATCATTTTCAAATCAATCCGTGTTGCAATCTACTCGTGTGGTCAATATATATAATTAGGCGAGACTAAATAATATATGACACATTTATTTAACCATTAACCACCATTTAGTCCGGTTTTATAATTTATAAAGTCTCGCGTTATATTTATTAGTCGATTATTATAAATTTTATTATACCAACCGCTCCCTTGTGCCATTCTGCTGTCCCAAACGCCCTTACGCAGCTGCTGCTACACCAAACACACCCCTTGGGTGTTTCGCAGCCAACCAAACGCACCTATTTGTTTTCTACTAAACCAAACGCACTCCTATCGGTACTAACCCAGGTCCAAACACCTCCTAGGTTGTCCACACAGCCAAACGCACCCTATGTGCTTTTTCTGATAACCCAAACGCACCCTTTGTGGTCGTTGCAATAACCAAACGCACACTATCTGTGAGACCACAACAAACGCACCCTTTTCGCGTGACACAAACCAAACAGCCCTTGCTGTTACTCCACGAAAACCAACGCACCCATTTCTGTGATAAACCCACACCGAACGCACCTTGCTGTGAAAAACTATAACCCAACGCAAATCAAACAAAACCAAACCCGACAACATCCTCCCCCCTGCTGCTGCCATTAAACCAAACGAACTCCTAAGTGGTTGTTAAACCTAACCCTACACGAACACCCGCCCCGGCTGTTTTGACAGTCCAAACAAACCAAACACGCCCCGGCTGTTTTGACAGCCCAACCCGAACGCACCCTCATGGGTTGAGGCTGCCAACCCAACGCACTCCTTTCGGTGGTGGCTGCTCCGAAACCCGCACCCCTGTGGTTGCTGTTACAACAAACGCACCCTCCGGGTGCTATAAACCCGACCCGACGCACCCTCTCGGGGCTGTCACCACAAACCAACACACCCTCGGTGCTAGTAAATGACGATGAAGATGGTGTATGATGATGGTGGTGGCAAGTGGCGGTGTGGAGTCGCGAGTGAGGGAGAGTGATGGTGGGGATCGGATAGATCGGGAGATGGGGAGGATTTTTGGTGTTGGCCGGAAAAGCTCGCCGGAAAACTTTTCCGGCGGCTGTGGTGGTGGTCGCCGGCGGTGGCCGGACATGGGAGGGGAGGGAGAGAGAGATGTGAAATATGTGTGTGTATGTATAGAGATGGAAATGAAAATGAAATGTAAAACTTTTTATATTTATATAAATGTTTTTAAAAGTTATAATTGATGGTGACAAGTTATAAAAAGATGGGGGTTAGTTGTGTAAATATTTTAGGTAGTTTTTACAACTTTCGGTTCGGGACCCATTTGAACGACTTAACGGATGAGTCGAGCCGCGAAACAATGCGCGCATTGTTTTTTTAAATCATTTTTTCTGTCAAAATAGTATTCACTCGACAAATTTTCGTAAACTTTTTATAAGTTTAATTTATATTTAAAACGTTTATTAACTATTTTGTGACTTTGGGTTAAAAATAAAAAGAAATTTGAAACTCCGTATCGCGTTATCAATAACGCTTGAAATATAGTAAAAATTAATTACATATTTATTTAATATATTTATTAAGAGAATATGATAAAAAAATAAATTTAATATTTTTGTGTGTCCGTTTACCCCGTGTGTCATGTTTTCAAAACTTTGCGGGGCTGTTTTAGCCCTCTTCTGCTTGTTTTCAAGTCCCGGGTAAAACTAAAAAGTTGTCTGAAATATCGTTTTACATCAAATTTTCCTAAGGGTCTGAGTCTGAATACATGATTAGATGATTGTTCTTATAAGACAAGCCAGACCGAAAATTCAAAGGGTAGAATCGTCTTCAAATTCAAAATTTCTCGTATGTTACACCTACCGCATACCACTTACGCTGAGCATTTGACATTGCCAGCTGGGTTGCCTCGATTGTTTTTTGTTCGTTAGTTTTGGAATAATCCCTCTTACAATGTCCTTGGGTACCACATAAAAAACATAGTAGGCCTTCTACCTGTCCCCATGCCCTTTGGTATTAGCAGTGTTGGACATTATCAGGACTCCTGCAAGTCACTGGGCCAGATGGCCTACTCGATTGCACTTGTGGCATTTGAGAGCACACGGACCATCGTGGTGATAATTGCACTTAGGGCATAGGGGTCCTTAGATCCCCTGTATAGCTTATTCTCACCAGTCCCAGCAGCTTAAAGCCCTGTCGTGTCGCCTCTTGTTTTGTGTTGTGTTGTTTGAGTTATTATCTTCTTTTGTCTTATTCTCGTTCTGACGATCAGTCAAAAAGTGCGGATACGCCTTATCATCATTTGGTGCTATTTCAGTTGCCTCTTGCATTGTCTTAGGCTTGGATGCTACTACACTTCCGTGGATCATGTCGGGCAAACCACCTACATATCTCTTAATCTTGTCAGATTCTTCAGGAAACATTCTAGCACACAACAATGCTAATTCCTGAAAACGTTGGTTGTATCCTATCACATCGGTACCTTTCACTTTTAAATCTCACAGCTCAACTTTGAGCTTCTTAATCTCGGTCCTCGGGCAATACTTGTTAGTCATCTTCTTTTTTAGTTATGTCTAAGTCATGGCATAAGCAATGTCGTTACCAACAGTCCTAACGTGGGAGTTCCACCACGTTAGAGCAATCCCATTAAGTAGTACAAGTGGAGAAGTTGACTTGGTTTTCCACAAAACAGTTGCTTATACGGAACACAGTTTCCATTTTCTCATCCCATTGAGTCAATTCGACAACTCCTTCTGTGCCTTTGAAGTTTAGAGGTTGGCACTTCATGAAGTCGGTAATACACTCACGAGTGGCTCGCTCATTTCTTCTAACACCCCGTCCTGTATTATGCTTTGTTCGCCATCGTGCTTCTGATAGCATTACGTGCTGCCAAAGCGGCAGTAACGCCTTGGTCAATCATTGCCTGAAGCTAGGCATTAGTGACAGATGTGGTGGCGGGGGTTGTGGTTGTTGTTTTTGGGTTTAACCTCGTGGTCCTTTTCTTTGGTATCATTTTCTTCAAATCACAAGAAAATATAATACCCGTTAGATTTCATAAAGTCATAACCATGACATGACATATACACAATAAGTAAAATGAGATCACAACACACAGTGAAATATACAACTTAATTAAATATTAACAATGGATAAGCTAAATCGACATTCATTCATAATAAATTCGATTACAGACGTGACATAATACAACCATTCCATATATAAATTGGAAAACATACATGAATGGTTCAGATACAAAACGATCACTACGATTAGGTTACAAGATAAAAGAATATATACAACCTAAAGCCATACTAGCCGGGAGTTACCCGTAATACTTAGTATGCTGTACAAAATAGCTAGCCATAACAAGATCTATGAACTGCTACCGGCCTCCTCCGGTGCATCTGGCTGTGTTGGACCTCTAGCGGGTCCCTGTCGACTCTGAAGTGCTGTCAACTGTGTCTGTAGTGTCTTCATCAATTTTAGGGCCTCTGTCAACTGTGTCTGTCTCCTGCGGTCTGCTGCCCGCAACTCCGCGATCTCTGACCGCTGTGCTACCACCTGAGTGCGCAATGCCATAACCTCAGTACATGCGAGGTCACTCGCATCCATAGACCGTCCCCAAGCCTCTCGAGACATCCTGGCCTCAATCTCCATGAGCCTGGCTGTGCGAGCATGTGCACGCCTATCCCTAACCAACATGTTGACCCGACTGGTCACCATCTGTCGCTCAGTCTGTGCATCATCCAACCTCCCATATATCTCGTCTGTGTCCTGTCTCACAGTCGTGACAAGGTCTGTCACCCGTCGACCTAACTCTGTCTCATCAGTCGCTGGTGCCCCTGGCATACCCACAAGCATCTCATCCCAAGTGTCGGTAATCCCATAACCAACATCTCTCTCTGGATCTCGCATAATCCCATCATCAGGAGCAGATTACCAAAGTCTCTCCTAAAAATATCCATCGGTCTAGCATTGAGACAGTATGAACTCTTCGCCCACCCTCATATCCCCGAACAAAAGGAAAAGCATAGTCCCCCCCCTTTACCGAGGCATAAGCAGCCTCACGAACATCCCTCTCAGACAGTAAAGGGAGGAAGCAAGGGTGGTGATGGAGTAGGTAGTGGTATAGGTAGGAGTGTTGGTGTCCCGGATAGTGGTGCCTCTGATCAAGGTGCTAGGATATAGGTAGATGGTGCAGCAGCTCTTAACATGGCCACAGATGCCCTGGTACGTGGAAGTACAATATGTGATGGTAGTGGTAGTGGATAGGAAGTAGATGGTGCCTCGGCTCTCTGCCAGATCATCGTAGCTCTATATCCTAAAGGATAAGTAGGGCTAGCAGGTAGTGGTAAAGGTGATACAGGTAGTGATGGTGAAGGAATCTGAGGTAGTGGTGATGACCATGGGGAGAGTGGTGATGGTAGAGGTGATGGTATGGAAAGGAGTCTGGCAATCTCTGCCTCAGACCAAAATGGTATAGGTGGCTCATCTCAGATCGGCATCCTAGCAGTAACGCGGTATGCAGGATGTGGTGGTGGTGTGGCCGCAGGCTCGTCGGTCTTAAACGGCTCAGTCTCCTCAGTAGATGGGGCATGATCAACAGCTATTAAAGCAACAGCTATAGAGTCAGCAGAAGATGGGTGCTCCTCCTCCCCCTCATCCCCCTTAATATCAACATCATCATCCTCATCAACATCGGATGACTCATCCTCATCATC
>BQNB010050988.1:0-13359 GCA_026074375.1 Tanacetum coccineum | reverse complement strand
CAAATAAGCTAGAGAACTAAATGAGCTAAACTAGACTTTGAAACTCAAAAGACAACTTAAACTACTTATTATCCATCTAAAAATTTAACAAATTTAAATTCTAAAGATTCTAAGTACTGTTTTTTGGAGTTTTCAGGTTTTTATGACTTTTGACAGCTAAATTAAACTAAGTAAATAAGCTAGAAACTGCAAATAAAGACTTAAAATGTACTAAGCTTTATGAAAACTTAAATTCTACTGAATTTGATAAGCTAAATCCTAAAATTACTTATCTAAATAAGGCTGAGAACACAGCAGTAGTAACTTATGGTTAGTACTGGTAGTGTAAAAGATCAACAGTACTTTCAAGTGAAAGTACTATTGGTGCAATTTTGACTTTTGAAAACTAAATAAGCAATGAAATAAGCTAGAAAATGAAAACTAAACTAAATTCTACTGAGATTAAAGCTAACAGTACTAACTTATGAAAGCAGTACTAACTTGGAAGTTAGTACTGGTAGTGTAAAAGTTCAGCAGTACTAACTGAGGTTAGTACTGGTAGTGTAAAATCAAGAGTGCACTAAACCAAACACTACTTAACTGATATGACAGATTTGAGAAAAGCTTTTTAAGAGAAATCTAATGAACAATTGCTAAATACCAGATAAAAACTAGCTTAAAACAAACTTAACAATCATGATTAAACAACTGAATAAGCTTTAATCTAAGATCTTAACTAATTAAACTAATGTTTTTGGATTTTATGAGTTTTTATGACAGAAATTGATAACTAAAGATCTATAACTACTTAAGCAAAAACAGATGAAGACAAACAACTAATAAGTACTAGAAGAGACATTTAAACACTAATAAGCAAAGAGAATAAGCAAATAAGCAAATCTAAACATAGCAAGCAATAACATCAATATTTAAAACTAGAATTTAAAGGACAAGGAAAATGAAAGAGAACATACAAACTCCTCTAGCTGAAGCAAGAGGACCAATAAAGTCAGCTACATATCTCTCTAGCTAATAATAACCAGTTATAGAGTCCTTGGGATCTCTTCCCAAGAATAATATCCCTTCCAAAACTCAAATACAATAAGATCCATAATAAGTTTTAACTGTTTAAATGGTTTCGATAAGATAAATATCGAATTCAAACAGCTCTATTTTCACTTATAGACAGAAAACATATTATACTTATTGAGACAATTTTAGCTTATTAAGAGAGCTTATGACTTAAAATGAGAGCTTAGAAAATGAGATTTAAAACACTAAAAACTGAATTAAAGAAGCTGATTACATTACTTGAAAAAGGAAAATTTACATTTAAGGGAAATACAAATTTAAGCTAACAATTAATAAAAACTAAAAAGCGACTCTACACTGGCTATGTGTGTGAGAATGAGGCCTATTTATAGCACTTTGAGGAAGCTTCTAGGATCTCTAGCCCTGCTCTCCAATCTTTCAATCTCTGCCATTCATTTCTTCAATCATTTGAGCTTCATTTGTGGCCGTTTGATCAAAATGTGGACACCTGAGGATTGCCAGCGTGTCATTCCATTGATGTGACGTTTGTGCTTCTTTTGTGAGTGTTTTTATGCACAATACACCACATAATTTGTGCTACTTCATTGGTTGACGTGCAACTCCTTGAGAGAGGTAATGAATCCTTTGATAAAAGACTCGATTTATCATGTCATCTTGTTAGAGAGACCTTGAAATTGTCTTCCGTACCATTAATTTTTCATTTGCCCTTTGTTTTATCCCATGGGGTGAAAACGGAGAAAAGACGATGAAATAGTAAAATGAGGTTGGCTCCCTCTGTAGTCAGTTAAAACAGTTGGAGTTGGGGCCTTTTTCATTTTCAGTCCTTCTCTTACTTTTCTTTTTTCAAGTTATAAATAACTTTCGGAATTTGCAAGATTGGCCCTTGTAGATGAAAATTGGCTAAGGCTTTGGTCTTTTGGGGCTTCGGCTTTGTACTCTTTTGATTCTCGTGTCCGTGTTTGCTTGCTTTTGATTGTTTTCTTGTGATTTTTGACTTATCCGTACCTGCACACACAAAACACAAATACAAGCATATTTTTGCCATTTTTGGTCTGTTTTGGGTTTAATTGGGTTATTTTAGGTATAAATAGATATGTGTATTTTACACCTATCAAAATTCCCCAAACTAAACGATTGCGTGTCCTCACGCAATATCACATGCCTTATAACCAAATACCTCGAAAAATCCCCAAACTAAACCTTTGAAAAGTAGCAAAGATTTTTGTTTGAGAGAGATAAGAGATCACAAGTTATAAAACACCCGAATTCCCATTTTCTAAGATTTTTCTTTTTATGATTTTTCTTGATAATTAACTACCTAACTACAATTTATTTTTGTGTTGACATAATGTATTGTTTTCATTACCTCATTGGTAACTTTTAGGATCATAGAATAAAAAGCACAATTAAGTGTCTAAAAGATAACTTCATCATCCCCGATTTTTCACTTCTCCCATGCTAAGCTTAAAAATAAGATCACTGCTAATTACGAACTAAGATGCTAAGACTACTTATAATTACAACTTGTGAATTCCTCTTCCCGACATAAATCATATATTAAGGTGAGTGTGTTCAAATTAATTTAAACCATTAAATCCACATATTAGATAGTTGAAATCCGACCAAGCTTTACACATGGGCCTTTTGGGCTAATATGTTAATCACTTAGAAGAATCACAACTCAAAGCAAACAAAAACCTCCTTAGCTAAGACATCGTTGGTTCACTTGTTCCATAATTGACTTTCTTCTCTAGCGATCCCACCGTCATCGGGTAAGTGCTAAGGCTTTTGACACCCCATCCGGAGAATACTAACCGAAACGCATGAACTTCCGATGAAAAAGCTTTGTAGACTTTTGCAAACCTTAGCTCAAAAGAATACCTTGGTTTTAGAAAATGAAACTTTTACTATTTATTTTCTCACTTGCAACATTTACATTATTAAGCTAGGAATCAGTATCACTTTTCTTTCGACGACACATCGGCCTCGCCTCCGACAAGAGCTCGCGTACTTATTATGATACCAACCCTAAATATACATCCTCCACCTTTTCTTTCGATGTCACATCGGGAGCGAACCGACAAATGCCCATGTACTTTATTGTGATGGAGTTTGTATATTAATTATTAACACTTAAGGATTTATAACTTGCATCCTTTATTCATCAACTACGTTTTTATAGAGATTTTTTTTAAAGATTAAGAAAAGCTGAATTTATTGATTTAACATATTATTTTTGCAAATAGTAAAAATTTCGTTTTTAGAAAACCAAAGTATAAACTCGAACTAAAATCCTTATTTACAAATGATGTTTAACTCATCATCGATAAAGCTTTTTCTCTGAATATGTTGATTAGACTTTTAAGAGTAAAACTCTAATTTGCAAAAATTAAAAAGAACACGTATAATTAATCATTTTAAGAGCTCCTGGGAAGAAAAATCACAAGTTATTCTTATAAGCCTTTAAGTTTTCCAAATAAACTTTGTTTAGCATCCTAATTCGTAAACAACACTATCATCTCTTATTCTTCACAAAATAAATTTGCAAATACTTAGCCTATATAAAATCCAACTCGGCATATTTAAAATCTACTTGAGATTAGCACAAGTCTTCATTTACTAATGATTTCAAGTTTAGCATGTTTAAAGTCTATATGAGACTAGCATAAACTATCATCATTAATTGTTAAGGAAGAAAGCTAGAACTCTACACGTACGATCGGGTCAAAAATTACTTCTTATTCTACAACAGGAAAACCTACAATTATTGTTTTTAAAAAAAAAAACAACTTATTTTTTTATTTTTTTTAATTTTACATATTTAACTAAATAACAAGACTGAAAAATTTAAAATTTTTGCTATTTTTGTGGGAAAACGGGTACGTGAGAACAAAACAATAAGCAAGCAACATCAAATCGATAGATTCCCTTCCCCAAACTAAAACGAAACATTGTCCTCAATGTTTAAAGTCGGCATCTACAAAAATCTAAGCCGTTTGATGAAGTATTCAAAATAAACGATAATCGATAAGATGAAAGGATATGGTCACCCCCAAACGTAAATTCCATACAAAGAATGAAATGCTCGAGTAGAACGGGAAACAACACCGGACACGAGAGGCTTCAAAGAATTTGTTGGGAGAATCCTACAAAAATCACAACAAACAAATAACAAACATCGAGAAATCGGAAAGAGAACAAGCCTCTTTCAACACAACACATTAGATAGAAAATAGAAGGAAATAGATAAAGAAAGCAGGGGTGAACTCCCACGAAGCGGCATTGTTTTTGATCACCAGATCGCAAGCTCGACTCGATCCTGAATTTAGTTGTCCTTAAGGGAAAGTCTGGAGGTCCGGGATAACCAATGGTGTGTATCCCCCTCCTTAGTAGGCTTAAGAACGGTGGCAGTTACTTTGCAACTAAACTAACGACATGAGACAACTTGGCATTGCCATAAGGATAAAAACTTCGTGAATGTGAAATGTCCGGACCATCGGGACTTGATCTTTCCGAGAAAATCTTAATCGGGAGTTGAAAAGAAAGACTTTATCACCAACAATGATAATCGGGTTTCTTTATCTTGGAATCGTGTAGCGTTCTTCGTCATCTCCATGTAGATTAGCGAATTTTCGTAATGCTGATCACGAAGCTTTCACTCGCTAAGTCATTTGAGTTGAAGCTCTTCGAATGATCGCCCGCGGATCTATAATCGAAGTTGGCATCTTGAGAAGCCCAATATGCTTTGTGTTCTAGCTCAAACTGGTAAGTGACACACTTTTTCATATAACCTAACTTATATGGAGTACATCCAATAGGAGTCTTGTAAGCGGTTCTAAAAGCCCATAATGCATCATCTAACTTATCTGACCATGAGGCATGGTTTTCTCCGACCGTCCTTTCTAAAATTCTTTTGAGACCACGATTCGTGACTTCAACTTGACCACTCATTTGAGGATGGTAAGGAGTCGAAAGACGATGGGTGACACCATATTTAACATTACTATATCCAAATTTACGTTACACAAAAATGAGGACCCACTTTCCATTATGATTGCTCTCGAGACACCGAATCGGGAGAAAATGGATTTTAAGAACTTAACAACTACCCTAGCATCGTTGGTGGGGAGCGCTTTTGCGTTACAACCCAGTGGAAGATAGTCACAGCTACTAAAATATTTGTTACCCCTAGACGACTACAAAGGTCCCATAAAATCGATACCCCAAACATCCAAAATTTTCACAAACTTAGGATTGCATTTTTAGTCATCTCATCACGTTGAGAGAATTTGCCTAGTCTTTGAAAAACAATGCAATCACAAGACTTGATCAATCGTAGGCATCCTTATAAATCGTATGCCAACAAAAAACCGGCAGCAAATACTTCCTAGCTGTGATGTTGAAGCACTGTGATGGCCCCCTGACAGTTGGGTCTTCAATGGCAATCTTTGAGAATTTTCAAGACTTTTTGGCCAAATACACTCTAACGGATGATTGAATCCAGCAACCCCCAAAAATTTCGAGAAGATATAGGGATCATACACCAAAAGTTAATGCTTAATATCCATGAAAAATTTTTCTTTTTTGTTGACTCGTCAATACGCTTTGATAAGAAAATTCCCCGCGTGGTAGTTTGCTATATCGGCAAACCACGGGGTACTTTGGTCTTTGGAAGTTAACACACTTAAACTCTCTAAAGGAAAAGTCTCGATAATCTCTTTTGGATCAAAAATATTTTCGTAAGGGTTTATCAAGACGAGAGAGGTATCATACTGCATCAGTTTTCAGCACCCTTTAGAATCGATAATTTTTAAAATCGAAGCAATCGTGCTTTGGTGTCTTTTTTGTTGAACAGGTAATTTCAAAAGCGGAGTGGTCCGTACAACTACACTCTTGTTTCATGATTAGATATGATCTGAAACTTCTCGAACGCGTAAACACCTGCAAGCATCTCTTTTTTGGTTGTTGTGTAATTCGTATTCTGCTATCATCATCAGTCTTGCTGCGTAATGAATTGGTCATAAATGCTTCTCAATTCTCTGCACCTAGGACTGTCACCGATTGCATAATTACTTGCATCGCACATATTACAAAAGGTTGGTTCCCAATTCGAGCAATAGAATTGGAGCTACATCGTTCAATTTCTTTTCAATGTTTGAAAAGCTAAATGCAATCTTCCGAAAAATAAAAGGAGTGATTCTTCGTCTAAGAGATGGGTCATGGGTCGAGAGATTTTAGAAAAGTCTTTGATAAATCTCGATAGAAGATCCGCATAGCCCATAGAAAACTTTAAATTCCTTTGACGGTCGTGGGTGAAAGGAAGCTTAGAAATACATCAACACATTAGCCTTATCACTTCAGTTTTCTTTTCTAGAGATCTTATGTCCTAAAACAATGCCTTCTTTATAACACATGAAATGCCTCTTTTTCCCCAATTTAGCTGCTAATTTTGGTGTCTTCACACCTTTTGAGCATTTTTATCTAAGATTGGCAAGGCACGAGAAAAAGAATTTCCAAAAACTGAAAATTCGTCCATAAAGGACTTCCCATCGTTTTTTCTATCATTCGTGAAAAATGGCCATCATACAACGTTTGGAAAGTTCGGGTGCAATTTGCACCAAAACCGAATAGCAAACGACGTAACGCGAAAGTTCCGTATGGGCACGTGAAAGTAGTTTTCTCTTGATCTTTAGGATCAATTGGGATTTGAAAATACCCAGAAAAACCATCTAAAAACAATAAAATTCGTTGCCCAGAGGCAAATCTCTCTAACATCCTGGTCCATGAATGGTAACTGAAATGGTCTTAACAAGTTTGCTTCGTTTAACTTTATCGATAATCGATGGAAACCTCCAATCCCTGACTTATCTGGTAGGCACCAGGCAGTTCATTTTCTTCGTTTTGTTGACAACGTCCAAAACCTACCTTTTTAGGAACACAAAGGACGAGGACAAACCCATGGACTATTCCGAAATCGGATAATCAATCCATCCCACGTCAAGAGTTTTATCTACTTCTTTCTTGATGACTTCGTGGATTAAGGTAAACCCTCCTTTAGATGTTGGCCGAAGTTCGAAATCATCTTCTAAAAGGATTTTGTGTGAGCAAAAATCTGGATCTTATGCCTCGGATATCAAAGAATGTTTTCCAAGCATTGCTTGTATTCCATTTTTCAAACATTAATGATGAGGACTTATCATACTTGGCTCAAATCTTTAGAAATTTATGACTGGAATTTTGTTAATTTAATCCTCTAAGAACACATAGCCGAGATGCGGAGGAACTCTTAAAAGCATCTCATACTCCGGGAATTTCATCTTTTGGTTCAAGTGAAGACTCTTTTGGTTCAACAACTTTAAGGTCTTTTTGAATTCCGGGGTAGTAATCTCCTTGGTCTGGTGAAGGTAATGGATCACTGTTGAGAAGTGCATCAAGAATGAGAATGTCACCCTCGGGATCAAAGTATGTAGCATTCAAAACTGTGAAACTAATTCCAATTATCGATTGCTATAAAAGCACGCTTCTTCAAAGAGTAGAAATCGCTATTCAACAAACAGAGTGGAGTGTTTGGAGATGAAGTAAAACAATCGGATCGAAGTGGCGGAAGGATTGTTGTACGACAGAATCGGAAAATCCAAGTACTTCTTGTGAGTACACCTTCACAAGTACATAGTTTAAGATCAACCTTCGTCAATGATTCGAGATTGTTGTATTAAAATGAATGGTGCATCACCACATTTAAGGGTTACGCTTGAATCATCATTTCAAAGATGTAATCTCTCCTATTCCGTAAACATCGCGAAAAGCATGAGCCTGTCCTAAGAAAGGGTTGCCCAAGTATCAATGAGTACCGAGATCGCTATAAAATCAAGCACAACAAAGTCGCGGGAAAGTAGAAACTTTCCAATCTTTGACAAAACATTTTCTGCTACATCAGTTTGGTTTGGAATTGTAACGGTCGCTAATTCTAAACCATTTTTGTTATCGTTAGGCTGAGAGTTGAAGCTTTTCTTCCAAATTGATAAAACAAGGAGATTTGATACTAGCACCGTAAAATCGCAAGGGCTAAGGTAACTATCTGAACTCTGAAAAATCACATGGAATGAGAAATCGACCAGGGGTCACCTAGCTTTTCCTGAAAGAAATCGACCGGGGTCACCTAGCTTTTCCAGAAGCTTTTTAAGGACAACCGCACTACAATTTTCATTCAACTGCGTTTTGGTCAATTCGATCAACTTGTCTTTATTATTTAACATCTTTTTAAACATTGACGCAAACTTTGGCATATTGATGAGAGCATCCGTAAAACTAATCTCAAAATGAAGATTTTGAAAGATTTCCATAAACTTTGAAGAAAGAATGTCATCTTTTTCATGAATCTTTTGTTTGTTGAGTCTCGACGGGTAAGGCAAATTAGGTTTGGCTTTGTTGAGTCTCGACGAATCATTTGTTTGGCTTTGTTGGATGAATGGAGGAGGTTGGATGTCTTCGGTGCTCGGTAGCTCCGTATCCTTTGTCACCTCACTTTCCTTTTCCACCACCGGCGGTGGAATCGGAGGTCCATCGTATGAAACACCACTACGAGTCGTAATTGCCTTGGCTTCATTCCTAGGATTTGGAATGGTATTGCTTGGTAAAGTACTTGAACTTGAAGGTTGATTGGTGTGATAGCTTTGCATGAAACTGAGCATCATCTTTTGAAAATCATCTTGCTTCTTTTGAGAATCATTGTAAACTCTTTGAAAATCATTTTGGTTTCTTTGAAAATTATCCAACTTCATTTGCAAGTTATTCATATTCGCATCATTTGCTTTAGCATAACTTTCAAAATCCGTTTTAGACACTCCTTGAATTTGTGAAACGGGAGGTAAAGCTTGATTAACCAAAGGTTGATTTGTTGGTGGTTGGTATGGTGGTGCTTGGTAAACTTGATTTTGGTTGTTTTGACGGTTTTGGTTAAAATTTCCTCCACGGTTTTGGTTGAAATTAGAATTGGTTCCTTGATATCGGTTTTGGTTTCCTTGGTTGTTTTGAACATTTGGTTGATTGAAACCCGGTGGTCTCATTTGACTTGCCAAATTAGATGGTTGGTTTCTTTGAAGAAAATTACCAACGGCTGCGGTTTGTTGAAATTGTTGGATGTTATCTTGAAAAACGGGAAAATCGTTTCCACCTCGAAGTTTCGGGACAATGGTTAAATTGTGATTCAATCCCACGTGACACATTTTACTCCTCAACTGCTTTGACGGTAGCAGGAGTCGTAACAACTAAAGCTTTCATTTCATTCATCATTTGTTTCATCTTGATAGTCATCTTATCCTCAAGTGAAGCGGCTATTTGTTGCATATCGAAAGAATTATTAGAAGGTGAAGAATTAGAAAGAGGAGCATCCGTACTCACTCTTGAATCACTAGCACGACTTCTTGAGTAACGAACTTTTGACTTGCTTTCAATAATCGCTAAACCTTCTTGAGGCATCTTGTCTAAAAAATTGCCACCCGCGGCGGAATCTAAGGCATCTTGATCGTTTGAATTCAAAGAATTGTAAAAAGTATCGAGTTGGTGTAGTTCCGAAAAGCCATGGTGAGGACATTGACGAAGGAGTCCTTTAAAACGTTCCCATGCTTCATTGAAGGTTTCGTTTGGTTCTTGGAAAAAATTGGTGATTTTGTTTCGGAGATAAGTTGTTTTTGATGGTGGGAAGAATTGGTTTATGAATTTTGAAACAGGTGTCCCATGTGAGAGATTGATCTGGAGGTCTTGTCTAACCAATCTCGGCTTCACCGAGTCTAGAGAAAAAGGGTAAAAGCAAAAGCTTAATCGAAGTGTTCGGAACTCGGGATGTTAACGTTGTGAAGTGACCTTGTTAAAAAATGAAAGGTGATTGTGGTGGGTCTTGTCTACCCGTGAATTTGTTACTTTGCACAAGATTGATTAAAGGTTGTTTAAGCTCGAAATTGTTTGCATTAATCGGTGGAACAACTATAGCATCTTCATACCCCTCGATGGGTGCTTGTAACATTTGGGCCATGGTACGATTGTCGGCCATTGGAACAATGTTTTGATCGACAATTGGTTCTTCTAAATCAAAATTTTCACAACACGGAAGTGTTTATTGTGACGGACGTTCTTCGTGATTGCGAACGAGTGCGCATAAAAGGAAAAAACTAAAAGCAAAAAGAAAACTTTAACTAAGTTATTTTTCTTTTTTTCCTTTTTTTTCCTTTTTTTTAACAATGAATTTTAACGGGTTACACGAAAAGACTTAAACCAAATAATCAAACTACTTCTCGGTAGCCTTGGAAAGTTGCTTTTCAAGGGTAAGCCGTACTTTCGTAGGAGACACAAATGGCCAAGTGTTAAATCTTTAGTTCGATTTGGGAAACCAACAAGTTCTCCGGGAAATTGAATAATAATTACCTTCGTTGAGAGTTATTATAATTTTAGTTTTTGTACCAATTGATGACTTTTATTTCTAAATTAAAAATGGAAATTTTTTATATTTCTTGATTTTGTTTATCTTTTACTCTATATAAAAGAAAGGAAAATTTTTTTACTTTTTTATATTTTATGATTTTTTTTGGATTTTTGAATTATAAAACAAGAATGAAAACTTTTTCGAGAGTGAAGGATCTTCAAACACAATAAAACTAAAAACGAAGAAATCTTAAAACACTATTCCCGACACCGGCGCCAAAACTTTGATAGCAGTTTTAATACCTAAAATATATCCACAATATAATATAAACCTAAGAGGAAATTAAGAAATTACCAAGACTACCCTCGGTAAAATTCACTCTAAAATATATATAATATATTATTTAATACCAGTATACTAAACCGGTCAAATTTGATCACCGGGTGTTATCTGTTTCCCAAAATTGATAGTGAAATTAAAACCTTGTTTAAGTCCGTATTATGATTTGAATGAAGCAAAGATATTTTTGGTAATCTATATCTACTAAATAAAAAAAACAACAAGTAAATTTGAACAATTAAAGGCAATTAAACATTTAAAACGATTAACGGGAAACAAATATAACGCGACAAATAAGCAAGTAAACTAATTTTAACCCCTAAAAATGTAAACTAAAATTCTAAACCTAAGATAGGACAAAAGAAAATTTTAGGAAAAAGAAAAACATTTTTTTATTATTTTTGAATTTATTATGAATTAAAAACTAATTTAATCTAATTAAATCTTAAAAAATAGCAAATTAAGTTCTAAAAATTTGGAAAAATGATTTTTAAGCTTAGAAAAATCTAAAAGATTATAAAAGCAAAGAAAACTATTTTTAACTATTTTTATTATTAAAATCCTATTTTTAAAATTTAAAATAAAAGCTCAAAAATGAAATTTAAGATCTAAAAAGTGTAAAAATGATTTTACTGGATGTAAACCTAAAGCTATTTTTTATAAAACTAAAAACTATTTTTTTGTATTTTTCAGAAACTTTTTAATAATTTTTTATGTATTTTTTAAGATTTTAACTTTCGAAAATTGATTAAAAATAAAATAAAAACTGGAAAAATCTAAAAAATTTAGGGAAAATCTTAGACACTAGCAGGAACACAAGAAAAATAAGAAAGACCAAGTTGCATAACGAATAAGCCCTCAAATGAGCTTATTATGCTACGGCTTATTTATAAAAGGGAAAATGAAAACGTGTACGTGTATTAAATTGTGAGAGATATGAATGGATGAGCTATTGAAGCAAACTGGTTAAGGCATATGTGTTGTGTGTTGGAGGTCGTGGGTTCGAGTGTGGGCAAACCCTTTTTGCTATTTTTTTTATTTTTTTAAAATCTAAATACTAGGACTTAAAGAGGACACAAAAATAAGCTACTTTTATAAAAGAGACCTAAACTGAAACTAACTAATAAGCTCAAAAACAGCTTATCAATAAGCTGTCACAGAAAGTGGGGTTTTGGGCTTATTTTTACTAAAACAACTATATTAAGCTCAAATTAAGCTCAATTTTAGAAACAAAAGAAGTTTTGGAAAGCTAGTGATGTGCTTAATCTATCTATGAAAAGAAATTTGAGCTTAAAACACTAGAGAACAACTGAAAACGATGATGAAAGTAGCATACTCAGGAAATAAGCCATAAGCTACAAAAACTTAACAAGCTCAATTGCTCAAAAAGCTAATACAGCAAATGAGCTTTTGCAAACTTGACAAACTACTTAATAGCTACTAATTTAAACAATAAAACCTACTACTACAAGCTAGAAATCAAATTCAAAAGCTATCAACTATTTACTATCTTTGGGTTTTTGGTTTCTTAGTTGAATTTTAAAAGCAAAAATCTACAGTAAATAAGCTTGGAAACTAAAGATAAGTCTTAAAATGAATTAAGCTATACCTAATCTTAATCCTACTCTAACCTTAGAAACTAAATCCTAGGATTACCTAGCTAAAAATCTAAGCTAAAAGTGACAGCAGTACTAACTTTTTGTTAGTACTGATGCACTTTGCACAAGTGCAAAGCTATAGTGCAGGTTACCTGGTAAGCAAAGTTTTACGTACCTATAAAATATATAATAAAAAAATACTTTTGGGTAAATTCCAACCTATCCCACCTTTAAACCAAATGGAAAAAAGGTTAAGAACTTACAAAAAAAAATATATAATATATATAATAATAACGTATGTTTAACCTGAGTAAGTAGTGATCAGACCCCCGGTCGTTATCCCTAATGACTAGTGAAAATTGAAACCAACTGTTTTAGGTTCGTCATCCTATTTGGAATAGGGCAAAGATGTTTGATTTGGAAAGATATTAAAATGAACAATTAAGAAGCAACAAATAATGACAATTAAGTAAATAAACAAATTTAAAATCCTAACAATGTAAACTAAATTTTCTCTAAATGAAGAAAAAGTAAAGAAATTTATTAAAAATAAAAGCCCTAATTTTTATCTTTTTATAAAAGTTTAATTAAACTAATTAAAACTTAAACCTAATTACTAATTAAAATTAATAAACTTAATTAAAAACTTAACTAAGGACTAATGGTGCAAAAACCTAAGAAACTAACGGGGAAACTAACAAACTAACGGAGGGACTAACTGAAAAACAATTAAAATCGAAAAGTTACACTTTCTACCCTGAGAATCTATCCCGACAACAAACTAAGTCCAAAAAGCATTCGAAATTTTAAAGAGCTTAAAATGAAAAACTCAAAGAAGCAAAGTTGTAAAGGAAGCTAGGGAGAACAACTTTAACAAAAGCACTATGGTCTGAAATCCACTAATAAGCTCAATAAAAGCTTATTTCTAAACTGACCTCAGAAAGGAGGCCTTAACCTATGGTTTTAGAAAAT
>BQNB010050987.1:0-41234 GCA_026074375.1 Tanacetum coccineum | reverse complement strand
TGTGGCATGATGATCTTCCCCATCTTTACCTGAAGCTCTACTTTCATCCACTTTTGTAGGCTTCATTCTAGAATCTTCTTCACTTTCCTTAGGACCTTGAGAGATTAATGGATCAGTTATGCAGATAGGTATTAGGATGTATTATTGTTTAGGTCATGTCTTCTTCTCAGCTTGACATGTAACAATGTTATCTCTAGTTCCTGTAATACCATTAGTTTGATTTCCTGCAACAACTGGCACATAGTTCATAGATATTGTCAAAGAATCAACATCAAAAAGCCAGTCTGGTCCATTTCCTGTCACATTAGGTGCATTTTCAAGAAATCTAATGTTTAAGGTCTCTTCAACTATCCTGGTCCTCTTGTTAAATACTCTCATAGCCTTACTAACCACAGAGTACCTAACAAAAAAAATCCCTCATTAGCTTTTCCATTAAACTTGCCTAGATGATCCCTAGTATTTAAGATGGTAATAGGACACCCAAAAGGTTTCATAAAGTCTATCAATGGGGTCCTTCTACGAATAAGTTCATAAGGTGTCTTGGTATGAGGCTTAATGACTAAGACCCTATTTAGCACATAGCAAGCAGTATTAACTGCTTCAGCCCAAAAGGTGGTTGGCAACTTAGAGTCAACTAACATAGTTCTTGCAGCCTCTATCAGTGTTCTATTCCTCCTCTCAGCAACACCATTCTGCTAAGGAGTCCTAGCAACACTGAATTCCCTCTTAATACCCTTTATTTCACAGAACTAATTCATTACACTATTTTTGAACTCAGTTCCATTGTCACTTCTGATAACTTTTACTTTGTAGTCTAGTTGATTTTCTATTTCAATTATAAAGGTCTTTAATATCCTACTAGTTTCATCCTTAGTGGCCAAAAAGAATACCTAAGAAAATCTACTAAAGTCATCAGTGACAACTAGGCAATAAGACTATTTCATTAAACTCTTAACATTTTGTATGACCAAATAGGTCCATATGAAGCATATGTAAGGGTTTGCTGATTGATTTCACAAGTTTGGCCATATATGAGGCTTTGTGTTGCTTTCCTTTCTGACAAGCAACACAAGAATGGTCATTTTAAAAAATCTTTGAAGGCAAACCTCTAACAAGGTTTCCCCTCACAAGTTTGTTCATGTTTTTAAAGTTTATGTCACCAAGCCTCCTATGCCATAAATTAGATTCATTAATTGTAGCCTTAGCAAAGAGACAAGTTAAACCTTTAGTGGGAACAACACTCTTTAGGTCAACACTGTAAATGTTATCCTTTATTGGAACTCTCAGCAAGACCTGACTTTCATCAAGTAGCTTAAAGTCAAAAGATAAGACAAGACATTCAGTGTCAATAAAAAGAACATTATTCTCTTTGTCACAAATTTGTGACACACTAAACAAGTTATACTTAAGCTCCTTACAAAAGTACACATTATCAAAATCCAATGTTCCTGTTTTGATTTTACCTTTTCTAGAAATTCAACCTTTACCATCTCTGAAGGAAACAAAACCACCATCATAATCTTCATATTCAGTAAGATAGCATTTGTTTCCAGTCATGTGCCTAGAGCAACCACTTTCAATAACTCCTTTTTCCTTGTACTCCTTCTGTTGTGGGTTGCCATGCACATAAAATAAGAGAATTAGACTCTTTTAGGGATCCAAGCCATTATAGACTTGGATCTGCCTCGTGCATCAATGTAAGAATATTTCTTGAAAGTATTTGATGCACTACTATTTTTGGCTTTCCAAACCCAGCATGTTGAGGCCTTAACAACATTAGTCCCTTTTCCCTTATTTTTACTTACTACTGCTCTATCCCTAGCAGTAGTATCTTTTACCCTGACAGTATTAACCTTTTCATTAAAAATACTATTTTTGTTTGCTGAATACTTGTTAAATGGCTTTGTCACTTGTGAATATCCCTTTTTGTAAGCATTTGATATTGGTCAAGGATGATTTACATTTGTTTTTGAGCCAGCAGTATTAACTGGTCTGACAACAGTATTAACACTTGCACCAGTAGTATTAATTTTGCCAGACCTGGTTAATACTTCTTGTGGAACAAATCTTCTATTAGGGTGAGGGTGAGTCATTTTATTAGCAAAGTTCTTGTGATTCACCCTACTTGAGTTGTTCCACACTGGTCTTATAACCTTTTTATCACACACATAATGAAGATGCTCAAAACTACCACAAACAAAACAAGCTTTATTAATCATTTTAAAGTCACTTCCTAGTCTTTGGGACATAAGATTGTTCCAGTTTTTGTGGTTCCCTCTAGGATAGTGTTTGTTTTGTTTAGGTGTTTCTACCTTCTCCATAGTTTCCCTAGCAGACTTAATAAATTTTATCTTTTTAGTGCTAGGTCTAACAGTTTTATCCTTAACATTAGGTATAAATTCTACCTCACTATCATCATCAGAATTCCAATCCTCAATGACTGGAGGTCTAAAGCTGTTCTTCCTAACAGTTTTAGGTTCTACTGCATCACCATTATTTTTTACATCAGCAGACTCATGATTTGACTCAACTTTCTTAACATTACTAGGTGTAACAATAGTAATAACATCCATATTCTCACTTTCAACTATTTCATCCATAAACGTTAGATCAGGTTTGGAGGGAATGAAGTTCCCTGTATAAGGTAGGGGAACTGCATGATATCCCTTATCAGATTTGGACTTATTATACTCCTGATTTTCTAACATCTCAGATGAATTCACAAAGCTTTCTATTGCAAGAGAAGCTGCATTATATCCTAGTCCTGTTTTAAACTTGTCACATACTTGACTTTCCAGCAAATTGTTCAAAGATTTGGATGAATTTTGAAACTTCTCTAATGTTAGTTTTAACTCATCTCTCTCTTTTTCTGCTTTTTCTAATTTCTTTTTGTTTTCAACTAAAGCATTATCTCTTAGTTTAACTTCAAGGTTTAAAACATTAATGCTTTCTTCAAACACAGCCTCATTTTTCTTATAGTGAGCTAGTCTAGCTTCTACTGATTCTAAACCTGCTTTATAAGATACTAAATTAAATTGAAACTTTTTGTAATCTGAAGACAAACTATCATATTGTTCTTTGAGAGTAGCATAAGCTTTTATACATGATTTAGAACAAGAATCTACCTCAGAATCTGAATTGGAGGAACTTCCTGAAGATGTATATGTCATTAATGCATAGTTTATAGGATGCTCTTCTTCAGCTTGGTAGCTTCAATCATACCCTCCAATTCTATCTTGTGCAACCAAGGCATTTTCTGTGGGAGTTTCCACTGTTACAGTTCTTCTACTATTCTCTCTTCCTCTGTTTTCTTGATTTCTAGGAGCTCTACATTCTCTTGCAAAGTGACCATTTTTATGACAATTGTAGCACTCTACTTTAGACCTGTCAAATCTAACTCTTTGATTATTTACATCCAACTTCCTGCCTGTCCTCTTGATGAATCTCCTATCTTTAATTGTCAGCATGGCCATTTCTCATTGTAAATCCATTTCTTCTAGGTTACCAGGATCAATTTGTTCTAGATTCTCTCATGCAAGTTGAGGAGTGTTGGGCTGACTAGCTAGGAAAGCACAGACTACAGCATCACTAAGGTTATCTCCAGATGCAAGATTACTTTGAGTATGAGCAGCACTAACTCCATAAGTAGTGTTATCTGCTTCATTTGTGCTGTTGTTGCTGTTGCTGTTAGTGCTGTTGGAGGACACAAAAGAGACATTTTGTGAATTTTAACTTGTGTTTGTTGATCCTGTAAGTTCAGGTTCGTATATCTTTAAGTTGTTGTACAAGTCATCCAAACTGATGGTCTCTATTTCCTCTTTGTTCCTCTAGATCAAAGCATGAGTCTTTCATTCAGATGGAAGACTTCTCAATAGTTTTAAGTTTTTGTCCTCTTGTGTAATAACTTCACCTTGGATCTCCAACTGACTAATAAGTTTTTGCAACCTGTCAAAAGTTTGATCCATTGTTTCTTAGCTTGATCCTGAAAAGTTCTCATATTGTTGCTTGAGTATTGTCCTTTGAACTTTCTTAGATTCTTTATTTCCTCCATACCTCTTCTCTATGGCTTCCATGAGCAATTTTTCATCTTTATATGAATGGAACTTTAGTTGATCCTTATTAGGGAGTGCCATCAAAAGAGTTCCTCTAGATTTCATCTCATTTCTCATGTCCTTCTTTTCTTCTACAGTAGTAGGTTCATATTCCTGCTCAGTTTCTCCAACGGTTCTCTTCAGCACTTTGTTACCATTCAGAATTACTTCCCAAAGGGAGTAATCAGTCATGAGAAAGTATTGTTCTATCCTTATTAACCAGAGATCATATTCCCCTAGATTGAGGATAGGAAGTCTTGCAGTCAGAGTTGTAGAAGTAGTTCCTGCCTCCATCTTATTACTGAGAAATAGATCTAGTATATATTATTTGTTTCTTCTTATTTAAAGCTTCACAGCAAGCTCTGATACCACTTGTTGGTCCTGGTGAAAGGATCTTAAACTCATTAGCTTGATGTAAGGTTTAGTATCCTTGGATAAATCTAAAGGTACTAAGAATGAAACTTTGAGTATATGATATAAACTATGCAAAATCTAGTTTATACCACTAAGAATAATAAAGAAAAAGTATGTTTGAGACACATAAATACAATCAAAACAATAAGCTTCAATATATTAATACAAACACTCTTTGACAGTGTTAGGGTTTACAACCTTGAAGCTATGACAATGACTCATTTTGGTACATTGAATTCTATACCTTATGACCTCCTTTTATACACCAAGGAGTCCTACAAGGCTTATAATACTTTCCTAAGTTATCATGATCTTTTAAGCAAATAACTTATACATATCTTTTACAAAAATAACTCAATACTTATCTTTGTAAGTATTCTTGTTCTCCAATCCTTTCTCTTGTCTTTATCTATTTGACAGTAGAAACTTTTCTAAGCAGTTGTAATCTTTCAGCAGTTTAAACCAGCAGCATTAACTTTTGAACTAGCACCACTAACTAAGCACAAGCAGTAGTAAGTACTTAAAATATTTTCTTCATTCTTCATCAGCTATACTAAGTTACACTAGTAGTACTAACTTTATGCTAGCAGTTGTAACTTTATTCTGGCAGTACTGACATATACTAGCAATACTAACTTTTGTACTAACAGTACTGATATATACTAACAGTAGTAACTTTATACTACCAGTACTAACTACTTAGCACAATTTTCATTAGTATCACCAATAGTACAAAGTATACCTGAGCAGTATTAACTCTAAGAATCATCTTGAAGTCTTTAATTCCCAACACTCGCCAAAAGAAATCGATATCGTAATTGATATAGCAAACCCTAACAGATACCCTAGTCTACAAGGTAGAGTGAATAATTCGGGGTCTTCCATCCTTTTAGGCATTTCGCCTTGGATGAATGCGGACCAATTTTTTCCTAGCTCTATGCTCTCCACGTATTTGTGTAGGATTGCATTGTACATTGGAGCATGAGCTAGGGCTTCAAGAACCGGTAGGTTGAGATGCAAATCCTTGAATTTATCTTCTAATGTTTGCTCGAGTTCTTCACGTCATCGTGTTCTAATCTCCATGACCATTTGCAGTTGGTCCTTTTGGGAATGGTTTGTCTCTCTGGAACATGTTTTGATAGCATTGATCGAATTAGGAGAATGAGATGAGCACTGAGGGTCTCCTGTTGGGTAAGAACGAGCAGACAAAACTGGAGAGGTGGAGTTAACATTCAGTTTTGGGTTTTTAACCGTGTCGCTAGAAAGTGCTCCTATTATTTGACCGGTGATGGCCTTCAAGACTCTGTCAATTTTATTGGTCATCTCGCCTTGTTGTTGTTTGAAATCGGCTTCAAACTTAGATAATCTATCGTCTTGAGATGCCATGAAGTTGGACACCAATCCTTCGAGATTTGATTAATTGTTAAAATTTTAAGGATTGTTGTTGAAGGAACGACTCAGGAATGAACCGTTGGGCTAAAACCGATTAGGTGGGTTTGAAAAATTATTTTGAAGATTTTGGGGTTGTTTCCACCTAAGGTTTAGGTAACTTTCCATGATGGATTATATGTGTCACCAAGACTGTTTTGCTCGGGTTTGAAAGTGAACCACTTACCTCCCACTTCGTCGGTATACGAGGATGCATACTCAACAAAAGCTTGCTCGAGATTTTCCATGCAATATTGAGTGTCATGGGGACCACTGCATATCTCACATGAAGAAGAGATTTTGTTCACTTGAACAGGTTGTTTAGGAGCAAGATGAGCTTCCATCAAGCGTTGGCTTTATTTTTCGAGCTGAATGAGACGAAGGTCAGATGTTCTCAAAACATCTTGAGGCAAAGATATTGCCTTGACCGGTTTAGCAAGATCTCTAGGATCATTCCAACTTTCGTTATCATAGAGGGCTAGGTCCTCTAATAGTGCCGAGGATTCTTTGGCATTTCTGTTGCGAAGCTTACCACCGGCCGATTAATCGATGGTTCGTCTTGTGGTGGGATTGACATGGTCATAAAAGATTTGGACTTGGAGCCAAAGATCGATGCCATGATGAGGGACTTTTTGGAGTAAGTCCTTAAAATGAGTACATGGTTCAGAAAGAGATTCTCTTTGATGTTGTTGGAACATCAGGATGTCATTACAAAGATTTGCAGTCCTTCCCGATGGAAAGAATTGAGCAAGAAAATGAGTAGTAAGATCCTCCCATGTGGAGATAGATCCTGCTGGAAGTCGTTCAAGCTAATTGCTAGCTTGATCATAAAGGGAAAATTGAAATAAACACAGACGCTTTCTTTCCCTATTTGCAACATCAAGGTCAAATGAGTCCACAACTTTTAATAAATCCTTGAGATGTTGGTTTGGATCCTCGGATTGAAGTCCGTGGAATGAACATCCATTTTGCACCAACCGGATGGTGTCGGATCGGAGAGGCACCACATTGTTCCCTACGGGGAGCTCAATGGTGTTCCCATAGCCCTCGTGGCTAGGTTTGGAGTAATGTCCAAGAGTATGGATAGGATTTTCATCTCCCATGGAGGTCAACAAAAATGATTCACGAAACAAATAAAATGAAGAAAAGATAGACTACAAGAAATCTAATATACTGAAAATAAAATCTCACTTAAAAATATTCAAGCGAGTAGACCTAAGCTAAACAAGGTTCGAAACCTAACTATTTGATTCGCTCCAAACCACACACACAAACGAGTATGTGTAATTAAGAGGCAAATACAATTATAGTATAGTAGTATACGTATTCCAAAAGATTTAAAAGAATCGCTCTTGACCAAAGCAATCTCTAAAACCTCCCGGGTCGTTTGTCCTCGGCGAAGCGTGAATTGAAAATCGGTTAAGTTCGTGATCGCGTGATTTGAATGATTTTTAAAAGATTTTGATTTGGTTTCCTATTTCTACAAAGATAAATGCAAAAACACGTAAAGGCAATCAAACAATTAATGCAATTAAAAATAAAAACACGAAAACGTTAACGGGAATCTAAAAACGCGACGTTTAAGCAAGTATATCAAAATTTAGCCCTACAAAAGAAAATTTAATTTCTATAAATCCTAAATGACTTAAAATAATTTTCAGAAAAAGAATTATATATATTTTTTTTTATTTATTATGATTTAAAAACTATTTTAATCTAGAAAATTAATTAAAAATACTAAACTATTTTATAAAAATCCTAAAAATACCTTAAACTATTTAAGACCTAATAAAAATTGAATAAGCAACGCAGCTTATCTCAATAAGCTAGAAATAAGCCCACAAGGGCTTAAAGACTAAACTGCACAAAGGGGTTAAATGTATTAAGAGTGCAACCTAAAACAGAAAAGACCCAAGGGCACGTTTGGTTGAGAGTGGGGGTGTTAAATATTGATCTGTTAAGGTTGAGGTCCCCGGTTCAAACCTGGGGCCTCCCTATACGGCTCAATATTTTTATTTTGCACATTTTGTTTTTGAAAAAGCTTTATACCTTGAAAATAAGCACTTTTTGTGAAAACACTTTTTCTGAAAACTTCTAATAAGCTAGGAAAAGCTAGATTAAAATGGCAGAATGCTTAAAAGACTAAACTAAATGACTAAGAACTAAAATGATTTGGCTTTATGACTAAATAAGCAAATGAAATCAAATAACCTAACAGACCTTAAGCTTATCCTAATAAGCACTAAAGTCCTAAAATAAGCTCAACAAATAAGCAGAAAAGCAATTAATAATAATAAAAAACCTACTAAGACAGTTTACCTAGGATGAGGTTTAAAAGGACAAGGACAAGATTTTAAGCTACTTTTAGAGAGATAATAAGCACAAGGCTTAAGCTAAAAACCTAAAATAATTGAAACACTATACTAATAAGACTCAAATTAGTAGAAATTAAGCAATCTACTCTAAAAAAAGTATAAAATCAGCTGAATATAACAGACTAAGCAACTATTCTTTTTTTTGACTTTTTGGTTTTTTTAAAGGCAATTAGCAGACCTAATTTAAGCTAGATTCAGCTAATGAAATTTAAGAACAAGCTTAAACAGATCAAGCATGTACCCTAGAGAGCTTATGCTACTAAAATCAGACCTTAAAACAAACCTAATCTTACTTAAATTGGCTGTTGAAAATGGAACTTTTAAAATTTTGAAAATAGAACTTAATAGCTTTGACAGATTTTGGACTTAAACACACAAAACAATTGCACACTCAGACTAAATCATTTCAACTGTATTAAAAGACCTTATCAAGCATGAAAACAACAACTACTAGCTTCTTATAAAGATCTAAGCATTCAAGCTAGGAAATGAGACCAAATTTCCTCAATGGCTACTCTAAACCTAAAATTTGAGATTTAAGCTTTGAAAACTTAAGACTACTGATTATTAGACTAATTTTGAGCTAGTTAAATCTGACTTAAAAGCCAGAAGTGACTTTTATCCTATTCTGACCCACTTTGATCCTTATGCCAAACACCCCTTTAAACTTGCAATTTTCATTTTTACACTATTAAAAGATGAAATAAGCTCAAACAAATTTAGTAATAGACAAATGAAAACCACATAAGCAAAATCCAGCAGAAATTAAGCACAATAATCAGCTGAACAGAATTAAGCTAATAAAAAGGCTTTTAAGGCAGTTTCAATGTAAAGCTAAGGCAAATGAACTACTTAAAATCAATAAGCTACTTAAAGATTAAATAAGCATAATAGAACAGAAATTAAGCACAAATAAGCAGGAATAAGCACTAATAGACTAAGATAAGCAGAAAATAAGCTAAGCAGTTTTAAGCTAAAGTTAAAAGAAATTGTACCTTAATCCCAGCTAAACAGGGATGTAATTTGCTCTTAAGAGCTTAGAATTGAGCTCCAGCTTATCTATAATAAGCTGGTAAGGTCATGGAAGCCCTTCCAAATCTGGCTTCCCTTTCAATTAATGTTGAGGTATATTTGGGGGAGGAAATGAGTAATCTAATAAACTTAGATAAGCTTTTAAGGGCTTAACCGAGTGATAACAAGCTTAAGTAGTATATAAGAGCTTATGGGAGTTTATTGAGAGTTTATGATCATATTTAGTAAAATAGAATTGAATTAAAACTTGGATTAAAGACACAAAAGTAAAGTAAACTGAATTTTAATTAAAAAATTAAAACAATTACAAAGCGTGTAAAATGAGAAAATACATATAAATTAAGACTATTTAAGCTAACATTAAGCTAAGAAATACTACTAAGCTTATACGACACTATCCTCTTTCTTCTGTGAGAGGCCCTTATTTATAGTGTTGAGATGAACATTCTAGCCCTTCCAAACGCTCCTCAGCTTCTAACATCAGCCTTTGATCTCTAACTGCCTTTAAATCTTATCATTTTGACCGTTGGATTGCTTACACGTCCCTTTAACCAATCATTAAGTTAGGGATTGCCAGCGTGGATAAGTGAGTATGTCAGGAGTGTCAGACGTTCCCTTCTAGAATCAATTGCAAGTGTACTGGTGGATTGACCCGTACCCAGTGGTTATGGTGAAAAATTGGAGGGAAGGATCATCTACAGTAATTTTTGACTGGGTTACTTAGGGCGTTTGACCTAGTGATATAAAAGAAGGAGTAGCTTGGATTCTTTATTTAGGCCATGGTATAAGGTTAATGTATACACAGAGTAGCGGATCATGATAGGTTTTAGGACTAATCTATTGAAAAGGTTAAGGACTAACATTGTTAGTCCCTAAGGACTAATGGTGTAAACTTTTTAGACATTTAAGGTTAAAAGGGCTAACGGGGTTATGGGCTTTTAAGAATTTAGGGCAGGTTTAAAGATAAATGTGCCTTCGGCTTCGATTTCTTGTACTCTTTCTATTCTCGTGCCCGGTTTTGTCCGTTTTGCTTTATTTTTGTCTTTTTGTGCAATGTTCGTTACCTGCAAGACACAATTCACAATACAAACGAATACAATGCATTTTTATGTATTTATTGGTCATTATTGGTCTTTTTAGCTTGTTTTATTAGGTAAAAGGTATGTGTAAATAAGCACATACCAAAATCCCTCATACTAAGCTATTGCCATGTCCTCACGCAATATTATAAATAACACTTTAGATAACTAAGAATCTTAATCCCTCTTGATTAATTACCTCAAAAAGTAGCTAAGTATTCATCTTAAGGGATTAGAGAAACATTAGCTCTGAAAAGCCCCGTTTTCCATTTTCAACATTTTTCCATTTTTATGCTTTTTTCATAACTTTCCATACTTCAACACTTCATAATATTGTGCTTTCGTTATTCTTTGATAATACTTAGGATCATGGAACAAGCAAAATAAATTCATCGTCCCCAACTTTCACTTCTCCATACTAAGCTTAAAAAACAAGATCATTGTCAAATACAAGTCATGATACTAACACTACTCATAAATACTAATTGTGTATTACTTTTCCTCCCTTATTCCTAATTTTGTATCTCAAGATTTTAATTTTGTCATATACCCGAAGGCTCTTTAAGACTTATTTCAATATTTATTAAATCCTAAAATAAAGCGGGACGGTTAAAGATAAAAATTAGCTTCTTCCCCTATCCTTGAAAACCGATGAGGTCCACATCGAGGTGACCGAAATTTGGCTTTTATTAGGCTACTTATTTATTTAACTTGATTTACGTCATATACCCTAAGGCTCTTTAAGACATAAATCAAGTGAGATTTAATTTGCACCATATACCCTAAGGCTCTTTAAGGTACAAACAAATCATTTATTAAACATGATTCAATCATTCACACCATATACCCTAAGGCTCTTTAAGGTATGAACAATTTAATCACTTACGCCATATACCCTTAGGCTCTTTAAGGCATAAGTAATCTCATGATTAACTCTACTTACACCATATACCCGAAGGCTCTTTAAGGTGTAAGTAAAGCAATTATTCATATGATATATATAGTATGCCAAATTCCGAATCCCGATGTGTACCTATTTTATTGGCATCGTCTTCCAAGTTAGTGGAAAGTTACTAAAAATTAAGTTAAACCGGACAACCTTATTTATTAAACATTATTTATATACAAGTGAAACAAACTAATGGGAGAAAAAGCCACAATTAATACTTATGAGCTCTAAAGAAAACCAACTATTCCACGCTTAATATCATAACTTATACTCGACTCTATCATTTCTTGTTCTTCGCAATTTAAAATCTCTAAGAAAGAGACTTGCGAATGCTTAGCCTAGCGAATTAAGATCGGCACTTTAACAAGTCACATAGACTGGCAACAATCTTAACTCTAATAAATCAAGTTCGGCATAATGGATAAGCCTACATAAGACTAGCAACAAACTCGATTTAAATATGTTAAGGAAAAAGCTAAGGTATAAAACCGGTCGGATCAAAATTTATTTCTCGTTCTCACCTTTATTTGTGTCACAACACTTATTTCATCACTTTATTCCAATATTTATCACTTTTTTCACTTTATCATGCACAAAATTTTTTAAATTTTTGCTATTTTCACATAAATCACATATTTTTGGTGGAAAAACGGGTTACGTGAGAACAACGGTTGCAGGTATAATCAAATTGATAGATTCTCCTCATACTAGAACTACACATTGTCCTCAATGTGAGATTCCCCCATACTAATTTCAATGCATAATCTTGATATAAAGGGGTCTCTACGCAAATCTAAAGCCGTTTATTAAGTATGCTAATAGATAAACGTTAGTCGATAAGATTAAAGATATCGGATTCCCAATATAAGCATGCTAAAGAAAGAGGCGAGCCTCCTCACATCACAATTATTAATAAATAGAAAAAGAAAAGATAGAAACACGGTTTCCTCCCGAGAAGCGCTTGTTTTTGTGCGAATCTCTAGCTTGACTCTCCCCGAATTCCTTTGTCCTTGAGGCAGAAACAGATTAATGGAAAAATTGTGATCAGATTCTCGCATGCTACCGGTTTTAATGAATAGAAACAATAAGCGGAGGTGTTGGGGTCAAAAATTGTGTCCTCACTCCCGAAGGAGAAAGGAAAAGGAAATTCAACCAGATAGGTAAAATAAGAAAGAAAGATTCGGATAACATATTTGAAAGAAAGATAATGGTGATCCTCAAAGGATAATCTCACATATGTTAGAGAAAAAAATTTCTCTGGAATCCCAGGATCGAAAACTTTGACCATACTTATCAAATTGTTAGGTTCATCCTTTAAGCACTTTTGTTCATGATCGAAAAACACCTCGAGGGAGAGATTAGGGATAGTATTGTTTATAAGCAAATTCTCAAGATAGATAATGTCTCCCTCCGAGTCATGATAACCGTCCTCTAAACCCGTAGAAACGTCAATATTAAGAAAAGCATCGATCTTATCAATAGTTTCCATAACAGCTCTGGACAACTCACCCTGATCGGACTCAATCTCAAAATGAAATGAATCATACTTGGGAAGAGAATTTTTAGCATGAATAGTGGTACTGCCACTCCTCGTCTCTTCCGTATGATTCCTAAAAGTCTCGAATTCGGGTAAAGAATTATTAGAATAAGAGAGAAAATATGGAGTAGGGTTGTCATTTAACGATTCGATCTTAGTAATAAGAAGATAGATATTCAATAATTTGGCACGAAGAATATCCTCCTCCACCTCTTCTATGCTGACAAGCTCAGAATCCGGAGGTGATGCCTCAACATAATCGATGTCCTCAAAAGAATCGTCATCACTTGAAGTATCATCATAAAACATTTGGTCATCGAGATGAATATCTTCTTTTGGATCAAAATCAGCTTCATGAATTCCCGGTGGAATTGGATTGATAGGAACGAGTTCACCGGCGAACTTCTCGAGAAGAGAGTCAATCTTAGGAGAATAAACAATTAAAGTATCATGATTAAGCAAAGATTCCCTAAGATCTGACTCGGCATCAAAGTGTTTTTTATCACAAGAAGGCACATCACACATATTATCAAAAATACCCTCGGACTCACTTGGGATTGAGACAAGGTCCTCAACACTAGACTTTATTACTTCGTCCGATTCTGTTTCCGGAATAGTATCAAGATGCTCGTCCCCCATACTTAGAGAGTAATCGGGCTCCTCGGTTGATAAGTCAGGTGTGATTGCATTAGACGAATTCTCTAAATATTCCCTATATTGAATAGTGTACTCATCATCATCACCATCGTCATATAAGGCAGGACGATTCCAACTCGGACAATTAATATATTCTGCCAGCTCCTCCCTTATAATTTGCAAATCTTTAAGAAGTTTATGAAGCAATTCTTGTATATCTTCTGGTTGAGCATGCTGAATTTCAAAAAATTTCTCCCAAGCTAGCAATAAAACCTTTAGCGTTTCTCTAAAAGATATACGATTAAACTTCTTTAAAAAGGTTTGTATAGATTTCATTAGGTCTTCTTTGGCTTGCAAAATTTCCTTACTCGTTTCTTAAGGAGGATGATGAATGACGGGATACTACGGAGGTTGAATTTCGTCAAAACCGGAAGAATTAGAATTATAAAAATTTTGGTTCATCGGTTGACACTGGAAAGTCGCATGAGGACCCCTGCAGTTCTCACAACAAAGGTATTGTTGTGGAAAACTTGGTGAAGTTTGTTGAAAATTATTAGCATAGTTTTGATTGAAACACGGGTCCAGATTGTAGACAAACGAAACTTAAGGTGGACAATCATAACCATAATGAGCATCGTTTTCACATAACTCACAAGAATACGTCTGGTACTAGGGTTGTGAAGGGTAATCGGAAAGATTTTGAGAATCATCAAAAGAATACGTCTGGTACTAGGGTTTAACGGGCCTTCACACCCGCAACAAGTGACTGGCTTTCCATCTTCATAAGTGCAATTTAAACAAATTCCATTTATAAGATTAACACCACACTGCTGGCACGTACATAGATAACAATAAAAGCCATCACATGGTTGTCCACACCCCACACACTCGCGTTGGTTATATGAAGACATGTCGAAGAATTAAATGGATAAGAGGGTAAAGAAGATAAGAATTAAATGAAATAAGAGGATAAAGGAGAATATTTATAGATTTTTAAAACAATACATAAGAAAGAGAAATAATAAAAATAAGAAAGTAAAATATTTTTGGATTTTTATGGTTTAATAATAAAAAGAAAATATTCACAATTAAAAACGATAACTTCACGAAGAAGGGTCTTCAAAACACTAATCTTCGAACGAAACATGATAATCGCACACACCTCCCCGCAGCGGCGCCAAAAATTGATCCACTCCAAACCACACACACAAACGAGTATGTGTAATTAAGAGGCAAATACAATTATAGTATAGTAGTATACATATTCCAAAAGATTTAAAAGAATCGCTCTTGACCAAAGCAATCTCTAAAACCTCCCGGGTCGTTTGTCCTCGGCGAAGCATGAATTGAAAATCGGTTAAGTTCGTGATCGCGTGATTTGAATGTTTTTTAAAAGATTTTGATTTGGTTTCCTATTTCTACAAAGATAAATGCAAAAACACGTAAAGGCAATCAAACAATTATTGCAATTAAAAATAAAAACACGAAAACGTTAACGGGAATCTAAAAACGCGACATTTAAGCAAGTATATCAAAATTTAGCCCTACAAAAGAAATTTTAATTTCTATAAATCTTAAATGACTAAAAATAATTATCAGAAAAAGAATTATATATATATATTTTTATTTATTATGATTTAAAACTATTTTAATCTAGAAAATTAATTTAAAATACTAAACTATTTTATAAAATTCTGGAAAAATTCTTAAAAATACCTTAAACTATTTAAGACCTAAGAAAAATTGAATAAGCAACGCAGCTTATCTCAATAAGCTTGAAATAAGCCCACAAGGGCTTAAAGACTAAACTGCACAAAGGGGTTAAATGTATTATGAGTGCAACCTAAAACAGAAAAGACCCAAGGGCACGTTTGGTTGAGAGTGGGGGTGTTAAATATTGATCTGTTAAGGTTGAGGTCCCCGGTTCAAACCTGGGGCCTCCCTATACTGCTCAATATTTTTATTTTGCACATTTTGTTTTTGAAAAGCTTTATACCTTGAAAATAAGCACTTTTTTGTGAAAAGACATTTTCTAAAAACTTCTAATAAGCTAGGAAAAGCTAGCTTAAAATGGCAGAATGCTTAAAAGACTAAACTAAATGACTAAGAACTAAAATGGTTTGGCTTTATGACTAAATCAGCAAATGAAATCAAATAAGCTAGCAGACCTTAAGCTTATCCTAATAAGCACTAAAGTCCTAAAATAAGCTCAACAAATAAGCATAAAAGCAATTAATAATAAAAAAAACTACTAAGACAGTTTACCTAGGATGAGGTTTAAAAGTAGAAGGACAAGATTTTAAGCTACTTTTAGAGAGCTAATAAGCACAAGGCTTAAGCTAAAAACCTAAAACAAGTGAAACACTATACTAATAAGACTCAAATTAGTAGAAATTAAGCAAGCTACTCTAAAAAAATAGAAAATCAGCTGAATATAACAGCTTAAGCAACTATTCTTTTTTGGCTTTTTAGTTTTTTTTAAAGGTAATTAGCAGACCTAATTTAAGCTAGATTCAGCTAATGAAATTTAATAAAAAGCTTAAACAGATCAAGCATGTACCCTAGAGAGCTTATGCTACTAAAATCAAACCAAAAAACAAACCTAATCTTACTTAAATTGGGTGTTGAAAATGGAACTTTTAAAATTTTGAAAATAGAACTTAATAGCTTTGACATATTTTAGACTTAAACACACAAAACAATTGCACACTCAGACTAAATCATTTCAACTATATTAAAAGACCTTATCAAGCATGAAAACAACAACTACTAGCTACTTATAAAGATCTAAGCATTCAAGTTTGGAAATGAGACCAAATTTCCTCAATGGCTACTCTAAACCTAAAATTTGAGATTTAAGCTTTGAAAACTTAAGACTACTGATTATTAGACTAATTTTGAGCTAGTTAAATCTGACTTAAAAGCTAGAAGTGACTTTTATCCTATTTTGACCCACTTTGATCCTTATGCCAAACACCCATTTAAACTTGCAATTTTCATTTTTACATTATTAAAAGATGAAATAAGCTCAAACAAATTTAGTAATAGACAAATGAAAACCACATAAGCAAAATCCAGCAGAAATTAAGCACAAATAAGCACAATAATTAGCTTAACAAAATTTAGCTAATAAAAAGGCTTTTAAGGCAGTTTCAATGTAAAGCTAAGGCAAATGAACTACTTAAAATCAATAAGCTACTTAAAGATTAAATAAGCATAATAGAACAGAAATGAAGCATAAATAAGCAGGAATAAGCACTAATAGACAAAGAAAAGCTAAAAATAAGATAAGCAGTTTTATGCTAAAGTTAAAAGAAATTATACCTTAATCCCAGCTAAACAGGGATGTAATTTGCTCTTAAGATCTTAGAATTAAGCTCCAGCTTATCTATAATAAGCTGGTAAGGTCATAGAAGCCCCTCCAAATCTAGATTCCCTTCCAATTAATGCTAAGGTATGTTTGGGGGAGGAAATGAGTAATCTAATATGCTTAGTTAAGCTTTTAAGGGCTTAACTGAGTGATAACAAGCTTAAGTAGTATATAAGAGCTTATGGGAGCTTATTGAGAGCTTATGATCATATTTAGTAAAATAGAATTGAAGTAAAACTTGGATTAAAGACACAAAAGTAAAGTAAACTGAATTTTATTAAAAATTAAAAATTACAAAGCTTGTAAAATGAGAATTACATTAAATTAAGACTATTAAGCTAACATTAAGCTAAAAATACTACTAAGCTTATACTACACTACTCTCTTTCTTCTGTGATGAGGCCCTTTATTTATAGTGTTGAGATGAACATTCTAGCCCTTCCAAACGCTCCTCAGCTTCTAACATCAGCCTTTGATCTCTAACTGCCTTTAAATCTTATCATTTTGACCGTTGGATTGCTTACACGTCCCTTTAACCAATCATTAAGTTGGGGATTGCCAGCGTGGATAAGTGAGTATGTCAGGAGTGTCAGACGTTCCCTTCTAGAATCAATTGCAAGTGTACTTGGTGGATTGACCCGTACCCAGTGGTTATGGTGAAAAATTGGAGGGAAGGATCATCTACAGTAATTTTTGACTGGGTTACTTAGGGCGTTTGACCTAGTGATATAAAAGAAGGAGTAGCTTGGATTCTTTATTTAGGCCATGGTATAAGGTTAATGTATACACAGAGTAGGTTAGGATAGATTATGTTTAAGGACTATTTATGAAAAGGTTAAAGACTAACATTGTTAGTCCCTAAGGACTAATGGTGTAAACTTTTTAGACATTTAAGGTTAAAAGGGCTAACGGGGTTATAGGCTTTTAAGAATTTAGGCTAGGTTTAAAGATAAATGTGCCTTCGGCTTCGATTTCTTGTACTCTTTCCATTCTCATGCCCGGTTTTGTCCGTTTGCTTCGTTTTTGTCTTTTTGTGCAATGTCTTTTACCTGCAAGACACAATTCATAATACAAACGAATACAATGCATTTTTATGTATTTATTGGTCCTTATTGGTCTTTTTAGCTTGTTTTATTAGGTAAAAGGTATGTGTAAATAAGCACATACCACTATTCCCTGGCAACGACGCTAAAAACTTAATGTGCGGTTTGTAAGGACTTCACAGGAAGTTTTACAATCCCCTGGGCAGTTCACCTAATCATTGCAGTGTAGTATAGGAAAGAATCGGGGGTTTTTATTGTTCACTAGGAGAATAGGCTGGGAAGGCTCGAACAGAATCTAACAAAGGTCTATGGGGTTGAGAGAAGATTCTTTTTGTATTTTATATTTTATGAAAGAAGGTAAAATCATGGTTTGAGAGGTTGGTTTGGTTTTAACTAATTAACTAAGTAGTATCTAAACTAGTTTGGTGATAACTTATATGATAAACAAACGTATTTACTTAATCATGCATTACTCCTTATTAAGCATACATACTTTGATAATTTTTGTTTGAACTTTTAAGCAGTTCGCATGTTGTTCGTGTTATTATCTCCATCTGATGTAGCTATTCATTAGAGAGCTTATTGCTAAGAGGGGGGGACTTGTGCTCCCTCCTTCCTGCGGGCGAATTCAATTGTTGCCTTTCCTTTCGCCCTTATAATGGATTTTGTCTGTATTGTGCCTTTCGTCCGGAGGTAGTAAGCCATCTGACACAGTGTATTCTGTGTATACTATTGTGATACGATAAAAATTCGTTCTTTTCATATTAGGGCCAATTCATACATTGTTTTTTTACTCCCAGAGCAAGTTTTTACGACTTTCCCTTTTGGAGGGTTCAGTATAATATTTTCCTCTTTGCCTCTATTTATTTTTATTACATGTAATATTTCTGTAGATTGCTTGAAAGACATGTTCTTGGTACTTCTGCCCCGTCCATGGTCCTAAGATTGTAGGCTCATGTGCCGTATGCTTCAATGACTTCATATGGCCCTTCCCACTTAGGTCCGAGCTTGCCTGTATTCTCTGTCTTTGACAATTCATTTTTTCTAAGGATGAACTCTCCTGTCCTGAACTATTTGTGATGTACCCATTGGTTGTAGCAATTCTCCACTTGTTGCTTTCGCCTAGCCTCTCTTATTATCGTGATCTCTCACCATTCTTTGAGGAGGTTCAGGTTCAGCCTTAGCTCCACATCGTTCTCCTCATTAGTCCTTTGGGTGGTTCGTCTTGTGGGCATACCTATTTTTTCGGTATAACTGCCTCGGTACCATATGCCATACTAAATGGGGTTTCCCTATTGCTTGTTTTTGGCATTGTCCTGTGAGCCCATAGTACGTTTGGTAGTTCCTCCACCCAGCCTGCTCCCTCTTGATGCAACCTTGTCTTAATTCCTTGCATTATGCTTTGGTTGGTCCATTACCCTATTTGCTTGCGGGTGGTATACGGACGTTGAGATGAGCTTTATTTCCAAACCTTCCACCCAAGACTTAAATGGTTTATTAATCAGATGGGTTCCGTTGTCTGTTATAATTGTAGATGGAACTCTAAACCTACATACAATATTATCAAAAGCAAAGTTCTTGACTTGTTTGTCTCCCTGTTATGCTGGCCACTGGCTTAGCCTCCAACCACTTAGTGAAGTAATCAACTACAACTATTAGGTACTTTAGTTTCCCTGGTGCTTCTAGGAGGGGACCGACAATATCCATTCCCCACTTTCTGAAAGGCCATGATGATGTTACCGATATCATGTCATCCTTTGGTAATCTTGAAACCGTCACATATGCTTGACATGCGTCATAACTTTTTATTTCATTGTTTGCGTCTTGGAGCATGCTCGGCCAGTAATATCCTGCATTTACTGCCTTGTGTACCACCCTCCTTCATCCGTTATGCATTCCACAGGAACCCATGTGTATTTCCCTAATTACATAGTTTGCCTGTAGGGGGCCTATACAACGTAGGAGCGAACCTAGGTAGGATTTCTGATACAACACCCTGTCCTCTATGACATAGTTGTTTATCTTTTCTCTAATTGTTCTTGCCTCAGCAGGCTCATCCAGCAGGGTTCCTTTCTCTATGTATTCTTTATCAGAGTCATCCACGTCCTTCTTCTTCTACTACTAAGTTTACTCGACCACATCCACCGATCGTTCATTGAGTTCTTCCACTAGTACTCTATTCGTTAGTCCCTCGCACCAGACTGCTACTAGCTTACTTAACACATCAGCTTTCTTATTTTGCTCTCTTGGTATGTGGCTTATCTAGAACTTGTCGAAGCACCTGACTATCTCCAAAACTTTCTATTTGTACTTCTTTGTCTTTTCTCCTCGAGCTTCATATGAACCTTCTACCTGGCTTGCTACGAGCTTTGAGCCCACAAACGCATGCATCTTTTCCACTTTCATTCATGTTGCTATCCTTAATCTTGCTAATAAGGCTTCGTATTCTGCATCGTTATTCGAATTGCTGATATTTAATAGGAGGGCGTAGGAGTATTCTATGCCTTTTGGGTCTATCAAGATGTGGCCTGCTTTGGATCAATGATCATTGGATGCTCCATCAGTGTAAAGCTTTCATGTGTCTGCCTTGGCCATAGGGTTTGAGTTTGCTTGTTTTCTTTACTCTTTGATGATTTTGGAACCTCCTTTGAGTCCAAGATTGCCTTTAGACTAGGAGTTCTCTCGCTGGTGGCGTCGTCACCTGTCATCGTGTCTCCTAGGAAATCGGCCAAGACCAGACCATTTATTACGTTTCTCAAAGTGTATGTTATGCCATAGGCTCCTAACTCAACTGCCTATTTAGCGAGTCTTCTTGACGCTTCTGGGCTGTTCAATATCTGATTTATGGGCCTGTCCGTGACGAACTTGACTACATGGACCTGGAAATATCTCCTTAGTCTTCTAGCAGCGTGTACTAGTGCCTGGGTTAGTTTTTCCATCAGAGTGTAGTTTGCTTCTACACCTTGTAGCGATTAGCTTACGTAATGAATCACATCTGCCTCTATTCCTTTCTACTAGCAGCACGGCACTGAGTGCCTCATTAGCTACTGATAGATACACCATTAGCTCCTTATCTTTGATGGGAGCGGTTAGCGTTGGTAGTTCCACTATCACCCTCTTCATGGCATGGAAAGCTTCTTTCACAGCTTCCATACAACATAAGTCTTTCTTGTTTGTACATTTCTTGAGTGTATCTCGACATGGGATAACTCTTTCGGTGGCCTTAGGTAAAAATAAGTTTAGTGCAGTGAGTTTGCCACTCAACCTTTGCATTTGCTTGAGGTTTCTTGGAGAGGGCATGCTCATTACAACTTTAGTTTTTTATGGGTTCGCCTGGATTCCCTCAGATGTTACTATGCATCCTAAGAACTTGCCTTCTTCTATTCTAAACAAGCACTTTTTGGGGTTTATCTTCATATTTACATTCTTGATGGTCAGTAACGTTTCCTCGATGTCTTTAATCAAGTCTTGCTCTGTCTTGTTCTTGATAACCATGTCGTCCACATATGCTTCTAGGTTCCTTCCTATCCGCCCTTTGAATATAGTATCCACTAACCTTTGATAGGTGGCCCTTGCATTCTTTAGCCCAAAGGGCATTTTGGTGTAGCAAAAGACTCCTTCATCGGTGTGGAATGGCATTTTTTCTTCATCTTTCTAGGAAATTTGTATTTAGTAGTATCCTTTATAGGCATCCAAAAAGCATTTATACTTAAATCCCATCAGGGTTTCGATCTTCTAATCTATCTCGGGCAATGGGTATAGGTCTTTAGGGTAAGCCTTGATCAACTCCTTAAAATCGATGCACATTCTCCAGCTTTCATCTGCCCTCTTGACAAGGACCGGGTTAGCAACCCACCTGGGGTACTGTACCCGTTTCACAATTCCAGACTTAAGCCATTCTTCTACTTCCGCCTTGACTTTCATCTCTATATGCGGGTAGGTTTTCAACTGGTGCTCTATGACAAACTGAGGTATTCCAGTCATGTCCGTCGGAGTCCATAAGAAAGCATCAGCATTCTTGCGCAAGACCTTTATTAACTCCGCTTAACATTCCATGGACAGGTTTCCTCCGATGGTAATAGGTTGGTCTGGGTAGTGGTCATTCACCGTTACCTTCTCTAGAGGTTTGTTCTCCCTGTGGGCTTCAGCTGGCTCATCCTTCCCTTCACTTCCCTCCTTTAGGGAAACATTTCTCCTTGGAGGTGGGGACGGTTCGGCCTTCTCAAGACGTTTTTCCTTTGGTTCGGAAGCTTGGATCTATGTTTCTTCCTTCTCTAAAACCTCCTTTGGTTTAAAATCTCGAATCCGAGGATGTGTGGCCCTTCCCTCTAGGGAATGTCCCTGTGCCTCTTTGATCCTTCGACATTCTCAGAGAGTTTCTCTTTTGGTTACCATGGTTGCTACCCCGTTGGCAGTTGGGAATTTTATCATTGAGTGAATCGTGGATGCCACAGCTCCCAAGCTTCTCATTCTTGTTCTTCCTAATATCACGTTGTAGGGGCAATGACATTTAACTACTGCGAACTCCATCATCACTGTCTGGATCCTGTTTTGCTCGCCCATAGTCACACTAAGGTATATCATCCCAAGGGGGTAGTTTACTTCACCAAAGAATCCTACTAATTGTATTCTTGACTCCATAAGATTTGCCCTGGTGTTGGGTCCTAAGTTTCTAAAGCAATGCTCGTACATGTCTTCCGAAGAACTTCCTCCATCGACGTATATCCTTCAGACTTGGAAGCCTTTGATGTAAGCCTCCAGGATTATTTGGGATTCCATAAGCCTAAACCTACGCAAGAAAGGGAATGATATTTCGTTTCCATCCATTGTTCCATCTTTTTATATGTCCTTTTCCTATGTCCCTTGCCTTAACCATTCCCACCATGTTTCCACCTTTCTTATCACACAAAAAATCCCTACTTTCCTACCGAACATTCTTCAATACTTTATGCCTCTTATCTCAACGGGCGCTCTCCTACTTGTGTTTCGAGAGCACTCTTCCAGTTATGTTTCCTCTTGAAGATCTCTTGGAAGTTTAGGTCATCGGAGATGTCGGTCGGAGATGGGAGTATAGATGATAGAGAGAGGAACAATGGAGGCCCCTTTAGGGAACCTAGTTTTCTGTCGTCTCTTTCAGTTCTTGCATCCTTTTCCCCTCTGAACTTACGTCCTTTCCTGGGTTTATTTCTTCCTATATCCGGTAGATTGAGATGCCGGGTCCCAAGGATGGCACTAATGTTGAAGCAAATTTATGTGGGCCTGTTGGGCTTGGCAAATGGGCTTCAATCTTCATGATTATTTGATTCAGCTTGGCTCCTTCGGAGGTTGCTCCTTTGTATCCTAGCTAAAATTAAGAAAGAACATCGTTAGCTCGCCTCGAGGTTTTAGTCTGGGACCAACTCTGGCGTGAGAGTAAGTATGGGTGTTATGAGATA
Organism: Tanacetum coccineum; assembly: GCA_026074375.1. Taxonomy (NCBI): domain Eukaryota; kingdom Viridiplantae; phylum Streptophyta; class Magnoliopsida; order Asterales; family Asteraceae; genus Tanacetum; species Tanacetum coccineum. The sequence goes on along the minus strand of BQNB010050987.1, from coordinate 17,845 downwards.
ATTACGAAGAGAATGTAAAGAGAAGTGTATGGTTCGAAGTGTGTGTGTGGATCTGTCTCGAAGGAATGGGCTTCTGATGGGGACATGATTCAAGAGCTAGCAGAGGGATATATGGACATGATTCAAGAGTGTGGCAAGAGTAAGGGTATTGCCAATAATAAGTAACCTTAAAGATGAAGAAACCATTAATTTAAATATTAATAACAAAATACGGTTTCCATATTTTGTTTATTGACTTTTCTTTGATTTCCATATTTTGTTTATTCTAGAATAATCTTGTTGACTTTTTCCCAAGTTCAGTTCTCCTATAAATATAGGGCTTGGGTTTCTTGTGTAGTCATTCAATGTTCAATCATCAATGAAATTCATGACTTTAGTCTTTTATACCTTTGTGATTCGTCTTGAACCCTAGTTAAGGTTTATAGCACGTTTCTGTTCTACATTAGTTGGTATCTAGAGCTTGTTAGTATCCTAGATGGTGACTGATTTAAAAGATCCAAAAACCCATACTGTTGGTGGGGTATGGTCTGGAGAGTACATGGATCATGGTTTTACCAAATCTATGAAAGAACTTGACAGGTGTTACGCCATGCTACAAGAACTATGTTCCGTGATCATAGGTAGGGCATTAATCCACAAAAATCACAAGGGTAGCATACACGAAGGTCAAAGAATTTGTCAGACCATATGCGATTTTGGAGGCACTTGTGCAAGAAACCAATCCTCATTCAACTATGGAAGAGTTGAAAAATGGGAGGAGGAAAAGAAAGAGGATCGAGTACCTACAACCAAGATTTTTCGTTCAAAAATTCTAATCAACAATTCGGTATGTTATTTAATTATTGATGGTTGTAGCATAAATAATTTGGTTTCAATAAAATTGGTATATTTCCTAAAGTTACCAATAGAGATTTGTCCAATTGAAGGTTACCAAGTTTGTAGGGTTCCTATGACCATAGGAAAGTCTTATAAAGTAGAAGTACTTTGTATTGTGGATGATATTGATGAGTGTCATATATTATTGGGAAGATATTGGCGATGTGAGGTTAATGGCAAGTATGATTTAAAAAAATCCTACCTTTTCTCATGGAAAGGAAGGAGAATTGCTATGGTTCCACCAAAAGTAACACCACAATTACCAAAACCCGAGGTTAAAGTTGAAGAAAATATTGTGAAGGCTGAGGTTGTTGATGAACACATTGAGGAAATCCAAGACCTTCAATGTTATAAACAACATGATGACAACCTTTCAACTTTATCATTTGGAACAACGAATAAAGTTGGTACTTTGAAGACTTATAAAGAAAATGTGGGTTTTAATGATGATGAAGATGTGAAAGGTTTTAATTGTGAGCTAAAAATGGATTTCAATGTTCGTGATTTAGATTATGGGTTAATTTTAAGGATGCATATGAAAAATCAAATTAATTTTTCATTGGCAAACAAAGAAGCTATTTTTATTACAATTGAAAACTTAAGGGGCGTTGATAAGGAGCACGCAACCTGATGTTTTGGGTCATGGGTTGATCGTTGGGAGTATGGTAGACGTGTTAAAAAATATGAAGGTTTCCGAGTGGATGTGAAGCGCACAAGTGTTCGATATTGATGAAGCCCTTGATATTAAGAACTCGAGAGTGAGTTCTTTCCAAGTCAGGGGGATTCATGTTGACGAAACAAAGGTCAATGCGGTTCGGGATTAGCCTTCATCCAAGATATTGTTTGAGGTTAGAAATAGTGAAGTGGTGGACTTGTGGAGTAGAAAGACCACTTTATTGGCGACCATTAGTAACAAGGTTATGGGCTTCGATTCAATCAAGGAGTTGTACACGAGTGATGGAGATTTTTGTAACTCTTGGATGGAGCTCGAAGCCAAGCAACATCCGGAGCAAGGTTATAGTGTTGTTCTTCCTAAGAAACATCAGCTTTATCACCTTTAAAGCTCGTGAGTAGATTTCATGATCATCCAACAATATCCATGTTGCATGATATCCTTGTGCACGTTGTCAAGACATATGGGGATAACAAATATCTCAAAACCTAATTTAGAGCAGATGGAACAGTTGGCGAGTACAAGTGGATGACTTACGGGGAATCATGCATTGCTCGGTTAGAAGTTGGCTTAGATTTATTGTATCATGTGATCCGAAAGGGTTCCACTAGGCTATATTTTAACAACAGACCAGAGTGGGTTATAGTGGATAATGCATGTTCTGCATATTCATATATCTATGCTCTTTTATATGATGCCCTTGGTCTAGATGCTGCAACATTCATTGTAAATCATGCAACTATGAAAATTATCTTTTATATGCCAAATAACTTGTAAGACTTGTTGAGCTACTTGTCGGAAATCCCTTACATGCGTCTAATAGTGGTGGTTGGAGAAAGAGATGATGAATTAACATCACTTCCATCACAAACAAATGTCAAGATCGTAACATATACGAGTGTCTGGACTCGAGGTCATGATTATCCGAAACCATTTTGTCTACCAAAACTAGAGGATATAGCTACAATATGCTATACAAGTAGATCCACTAGGAAGCCAAAGAGTTTTGTACTTTCTCATGGTAACTTAGTCACAAATGTGGTTGGTCAATGCCTTTGAATGACATTTTACCCTTCAAACATTTATATATCATATCTTCCTTTAGCTCATATCTACAAATGAGTAGCCCAGTTCAATATGGCTTAATTTGGAGTTAGAAATGGGTTTCACTAGGGTGACAATTTGAAATTAAAGGATGATATGGCATCTTTAAGACCCACTCTGTTCTTCAACGTTCCTCAAGTATATAACAAACTATATGTTGACATTACAAATGTTGTTAAGTCACCTGGTGGTCTAAAGCAGAGCTTATTCAACACTGCTTATAATGTAAAGAAACACACAATATTAAATGGCAAGAACTCATATGCAATTTGGGACATTTTGTTCTTCAATAAAATAAAGGAATGCTTGGAGGACAAGTTTGTCTTATGCTTTTAGCTGTTTCACCATTGTCCGCTGATGTTTTAGACTTTCTAATAGTGTGCTTTGGTTGCATTTTTCTAGAAGCTTATGGGATGACTGAAATTTATTGTGCCATTAGCAACATAGATCTTGATGACAACCTTTGTGGGCATATTGGATCTCCAAGTCTTGCTTGTGAAATTAATTTAGTAGATGTTCTAGATATGGACTATACGTTAGCAGATAAGTCTCATTCTTGTGGCGGCATTTGTGCAAAGGGGGAACTGTGTTCCAGGGCTATTATAAAGATGAATTTCACTTCAAGGATGTGAATGAGGGCAAGCACTCGAGGATGACTTCTTCTAAAGAGAGGGGGAATGATGGGGACATGATTCAAGAGCTAGTAGAGGAATATATAGACATGATTCAAGAGCGTGGTAAGAGTAAGAGTATTGCCAAAAGTAAGCAACCTTAAAGATAAAGATACCATTAATTTAAATATTAATAACACAATATGGTTTCCATATTTTGTTTATTGACTTTTCTTTGGTTTCCATCTTTTGTTTATTCTAGAATAATCTTGTTGACTTTTTCCCAAGTTTAGTTCTCCTATAAATACAGGGCTTGGGTTTCTTGTGTAGTCATTCAATATTTAATAATCAATAAAAATTTATGACTTCTAGTCTTTTATACCTTTTTGATTCGCCTTGAACCCTAGTTAAGGTTTATAACACGTTTCTGTTATGTGTCAGCTTCCCTCTTTATACTACTCGAGTCTTACCAAACGACACGAGAATGGTTGTTATCGTCTAGGGTCAGCGATGCAGTCGCTGGGTTGGTACTTCCTCTTTGCTCTTTGACCCAGTTGTCATTTATGTGTCAGGCTAAGGACATTTGTCCAGACTAGTACACTACTTTGTTAGGTTGTCCTTAGGTTTTGCTCATCCGAAACGGCACTAGTGACTCCGGACATGATATATCCTTCAACATATCAGCTTCTTCAGGGTACGTGTCTGGCTTAGACCGTGCTAGTCCACAGACGATAAAATTATTTAAAACAAACCACAAAGCCCTATCCTCACGATTCAACATCATCCTTAATTTTTTTGTTAAATCAAACATCAATATTTTTAGGTGACTCAAACATCAATTCATAAAAAAATTATTAATGTGTGTTTTTTATTCAATAACAACTTTTATTACTGAATTGATTTCATCATTATATTTCCTTGATCAGATTGATCATTTCATTGTCAACAACTAATTCACGATTTGGCATCAATAAAGTAAATTGAATTACTGAATTTTAGGGTTTTTTCTAAAAAAATCCATGATTTTCCTATTCGATTGTAATGTTGATTAAGATTGTTATTCGATTTCTAATGTTTATTGTGATGACACACCACCAAGAAGATCATGATTTGAATTGTTAGGGTTCTTATGAAAATATTGAATCTTCAATCTCCAATAAGGTACATTGAATATCCCATTTAACTTTTCTACATATATGTGATTCATTAAACCTTGAAAGATAATAATGGTTTAATATTTTATTATAGATATGTAATGGATTGTTGATTTTGGTTTAGGGTCCTCGAATTGGAGATTTGTTTGAGCTCAATAGTTAATTCATGATAAAAGGTAAAATTTTATTTTGAATATTTTGAAATTGCCTTATGGTTAATTGATCAAAAAATCTCCCCTTAATATGTTTCGTTGGGTATATATAGGTAAGGTGTTTGATAAAATGCTCAAATGAAGTTTTATTCAAGCTGGATGTTTTTATAAACTTGTCAAATCGTAAGCTTTCATTATTGTTCGGTCCTAGATTTAGGTTGGTTTACAGTAAATAATATTCACACTCTTCGTCAATGCGAGAATATACTTTAATCAAGCATGGTATGGGTTATAAGCCATTTATTTTGTTGTTCTTCAATTAAAAGAAGAATGCGCAAAAGCTATGTATAAGTAGGAGGAGCATGACCCCAATTGGCACACAGAAATGATTATCTTAAGTATTCACTGCAAAAGCATGGTATGCATTCAAAGTATTATTTTACTTAGTAAATTAAGATGGTCTGATAACACGATAACTATGTAACTTCATAATTGGTCCAACCGAGTCATTGACTCAACAAGTATTTTCAAAAGCCTTTGTACAGATATCTAATGGGCAGTAGAAAGATCGTTCCTTTTGCGCTTTGGACCATTGAAGGAGCGAAAAAATCATTTTTTATTAATGTATATAGAGTATATTTTCTAAAATCATCAACTTAGATTTTTGGTGAATCTGTTTTTTGATGAGTAACTTTGTTAGAGGATTTTAGTCACTAGATTTGCCTCTCATGTATATCGGTAATATTGTCACAACATTCTACATGTCTAAGGTGAGTATGCTTATATATAATATATGCATAATCAGTTACTGATAACATCAAATAACGTCACTTTTATAGCATCATTTATCCTATGTAAATAACCCATTTTGTGTAATTATTGCAAAGAATTGTTACTTAATCGTTTGTATTTGAGAATTGCAGTAATTATGGAGTACTTGGTAAAGATTAGCTAAAAGGCACGCATTCTGGAGCTTAAACAAAGAAATATAAAGATTACTATTCTGACATCCAATACACCGTATCCATCAAGGAAGATACGGCTTATCTGTGCCTGCACTTCATAAAAGACCACAAAGAAACAAAGATCAATACGTCGTATCAAGAGGATTCCTATACGCCGTATTCAAGATATATAATGTGAATATTCTGGAAGATATCAAACGTGGTCCCTACTCCAAAAAAACCCCGATACGCCATATTGACCTCATTCAATACGCCGTATCGACCAAATTCCAGACCCTATAAATAGAAAACTCAAAAATGACTTTTCGGTGTGCTTATCCCAAGAATCAAATCCCTAACCACAAAAGTCAAATTTATGATGTCAAGAAGTTCCACGAAGGTCAAGTAATGCTATCCAGTCCATAGGAAACACATTGTAATTACCTTACCTTGATTACGCGTTCAATATTTGGTATCGTTCCTAATCGTTTAGTTTACCTTTGTTGTTCATATAACGATTGTGTAATTGATTACTATGGTTGAAGGCTAACACCTTCGGGTGTTAGCCATGTTTATGAAAGTTTAATGTTTTGTTTTTTATATCGATTGCTAAATTTATCGTTGGCTATTGATTATGTTTATCACATGATACTCGTTTATGTGCTTAAATATGCGTTCAATCTGAGTTTAGGATATCACATGTAGCTTAACTAGATATCGAATAGTTCTCATACGGTAACTTATATGGGTGGAATTAATAATCCTGCTAAATCCAAGCTTAGGATATCGCCTATAGCTTAACTAGATATCGGATAGTGCCTTTGGTTTTACCACCTATATAAAATACCGTAAGCAGTAAGTTAGTAAAGTCTTGATGAGCTAGAATCCAATAAGATCACCATTATTGCCTTCTAAGATGAATTATAATCAATAAATAGGTTGCTTTATGCGGATGCGTTTAATTGTGACAGAATTAACGTGTCTAGGTCTTAGGAAGAAGTAACGCCTAAGTCTTAAGAATGATATACCGCCTCAAGATAATTATTCATTGCACTAAATAAACTTACATTATATTTAAGTAAATATGGTTAACACGGTTTCCTATCATATGACTTGACCGGCCTTCTTGTTTTGGTTGTTTGACTTGAGTGCGTTAGGGAGGAGATAATTAGGTAAGCCACCACAAAACCTGTGCCAGTCTCTCAGGCTGAAAACCCCCCTTTTACCATTAGAATTAGGATTAGGTTTAATTTAGAATATGTTTCAACTAGATTAGATAACTAAAATATTGATAGACTTAGGAACTACACTCTCGCTCTTAGTGATCGACACCCTACTTACCACGAAATTCCCATCTGACCCGGTACACTGCCTGTTAAAGTGTTGTTTTTGGTAAAGTCAGCAAACTATAAGTTTAAAACTTGAAACATAAATTACAACCACACAACGACACATCAAGTTTTTTACGCCGCTGCTGGGGAGTGAAGTTGGTAATTTTTATTTCTATTAGTGTTTTTAGTTTAGTTTAGCATAATTTAGCGTAATTTTTTTAGATAGTTTAAATTGTGTGTTTGTTATTGTATAGTGCACTGTTCTGGTCGAATACTCGATACGGCGTATCTGAATCCATAGATACGGTGTATCTAATTTTCTAAACCAATATATCGTATCATAATCAAAAAGTCTATACGGCGTATTCAGATTAACTGGATACGGCGTATTGACTAACTGATACATTAACAAACTTTAAGTTTTCGTATTGCGTTTCCATGCTTTATAGTATACCTTCTTCCGAAGCATATACTGCTGATTGTTTGTCCTTTGTTTTAGGTAGTGCGTTACAAGGAGTTCGAAGAGCTCATTCAACCTTTTTTGTCCTCTGTTGTAGGTAGTACATTACAAAGAGTTCAAAGAACTCATTTAACCTTTCAAAGACCTAGAACAAGTATCACAATTGGATAGGAAGCTTATCAAGACAAATGAAAGACCCAGAACGAGTATCACAATTGGATAGGAAGTTTCTCGAGACAACTGGTCTTGATCATTCAATTTTTTTAGGGACTCGACCATATTTCTGATCCCGAGAATCAGTTTGGAAGAAGAGATTACAAGAAACAATAACGAAACTTACTTTAGAAGAGTTTCTATGCAAGTTCATGGCCGAGATTGCAAAAGGCATGATGAACATTCTAACTATATCAAGGAAATACAAGCCTCCATGGATTTCGCATTATGGAATAAAAAAGCCTCGATCAAAGCTTTGGAGATCCACGTCATGCAAATGAGCATTACATTACAAAGCTCGACTAATATCAAGCCGAGAGTTAATGATGAGATGACTTTTGTTGAAGCTGACACACCTTTAATATGTCGTATTAATGCTAGCTAATACGCCGTATCGAACTTCAAAACAGAAACTTGTTTTCCGAGTCAAAGAAAACGACTAGACCTTCTTCGAATCACTTGAATGATGATTACTGGGACTAATTGAAGGAAACTGATGGAGAAAAAGATCTAGAAGCTCGTTACACTAATTCAAAGCCTCTTGGCAAAGCCTTGCCTCGAAAGGAGAAAGACACAGAGAGTTTCACTTTACCTTGTTTCATTAATAATATGTGTTTCAATAAAGCTTTAGCTGATTTAAGAGCAAGTGTAAGTGTTATGCCTTATTTGACCTATACTACCCTAGGATTAGGAGACTTGACTCCTACTAAATTAATTATCGAATTGGCTGATAGAACAGTGAAACAACCCAAAGGAATTGCTAAGAATGTGCTAGTAGGTATTGATAAATTTAATTTCCCAGTAGACTTCATTATTTTAGATATCTCTGAGGATTTCAAGACCCCCTTAATCCTAGGAAGACCTTTCTTGTCTACTGCTCATGCTATTATAAACGTGTTTAAAGCAAAGTAACTTTAAACGTTAGGAATGATAAAATTTTCTTTAAAAGTAATAAACCTACTAGTAACATAATTAAGAGGGTCTATGTATTAAGTTTGATTAAAAGTATAAAACTTGATTTAGAAGCTAGGCTAATGGGCAATACGTTAAGGAAAAATAGATCGCATGACCTTAAATTTGAGGATTTTCTTGAACTAAAAGATCTTATAACGAACCATTAGAACTTAGGCATGATCAATTAGTTGACTTAGGCCCCACCATTAAAGAAGGTGAAGTAACTTATTTAAATTGGTAAATTTTTAGGATTACACCCAAAAAGCCTATACATGTTGTTTATTAACTAACTACACTGGTTAGTTAATCCCCGTTTAAACCCTTTGTTTACTCTCAGTATAAGAGTAAGATACTCCTAGAAAAACCTGTAGAGCCAATATTTTAGGAATTACACCAACTTGTTTGTTTCGTTACACCTTTATACCTTAGCATACCTTGTTAGATTAAGTCCATTTATTAGTTGCTAGTTGCTTAAAGTGTAAAGTATGTATTTCCCGAGTCTTGTGTCAATTTCTATCTTTGGTACGGTTGGGAAGAAATTTACACATTGCAAATGGGAATGTATAAAGTAGTCAAAACTCATGTATTTTTATACCATCACAATTATTGATACGTCCGAAAAATGAAGAATTATCGAAGAAATTATTTAGAGTTATTATGATCGTGAAGATGGTGAAATTACACCGAGATTCGTAGTATAGTTTAGTATAAAAAAAATCAAAAAAATCGCAACAAAAAAGAGGAGAAAAGTTTGAAGATAATCGTTACTCAAAAGCAATTACCGAAGAAATTATTTGAAGGATCGATTATTCGTTGATATGTATCAAAAAAATCAACGATGTAAAGTTTTGTATAAAGTGGTAGATATCGCCACTTGTCTTGTAAAAGTATATATAGTATGGATGAATGGGAAGTTGACCGTTACGGGAACGCCAACTTAGGTTGTTGTTTTTGATCTATGATCAAGACGTTTGTAAATAGTTGTGTCTTCTTTCATGGTAACGGTTGGGAAAAGTGTCTAGCAACTTGTGCTTTATTTGTTTTGGACTTAATCTATTTGCTTCATAATTTTTATTTAACAACAATTTAATTCCCTTTCCTAATGACTAACCGCTGGTTTTACACGAATGAGGATGTGATCGAGTCATGCATGTCTATTCTGTCGTTACAGCCATGTATGTGTGATTCAACTGCCTTGTTGGTTTACTACTTTTGGTGAAAGTTAGAAGATGCATACGCTATATTATTCTTCATCCTAACCCTTGGTTAAACTCGAATGAGGATGTGATCGAACACATATGTCTATTCCGTCATTACGACCATGTATGTGTGATTCAGCTGCCTTGTTGGTGTGGTACTTTTGGTGAAATATTGTTAGAATGATACACCTTAAGCCTTATTATAAAAACACATTTTACCCTTATAAACTTGTTACTCCTTAGCTCTAGTGGTGGAGATGTGTATCCTTGCCAAGCTTATGATAGAATACTCGTCACGACCAAGAAATTGAGCGAATTAGTTACATGTTACCACATAGATTAGTTGAGTGATTTGAGTGTTTTCATCTACCTATTCCGTGAGGTGTTTGGTTGTGTACTTGTAATAGATCAAATAAATGCTTAATGGAAAAATCCTTAGGGATACATTTTTATAAACTTCTAAAGGCTACTTGAGGACAAGTAGGATTCAAGTGGGGGGATATTTGATGACATCAAATTATGTCACTTTTATAGCATCATTTATCCTATGTAATTAACACATTTTGTGTAATTATTGCAAAGAATTATTACTTAATCGTTTGTATTTGAGAATTACAATAATTATGGAGTACTTGGTGAAGATTAGCTAAAAGGCACGCATTTTGGAGCTTAAACAAAGAAATATGAAGATTACTGTTCTTACATCCAATACCCCGTATCCATCAAGGAAGATACGGCGTATCTGTGCCTTCACTTCACAAAAGACCACGAAAAACAAAGATCAATACGCCGTATCCAGAGGATTCCTATACGCCGTATTCAAGATATAGAATGTGAATATTCTGGAAGATATCAAACGTGGTCCCTACTCTAAGAAACCCTCGATACGCCGTATTGACCTTAGTCAATACGCCGTATAGACCAAATTCCAGACCCTATAAATAGAAAACTCAAAAACGAGTTTTCGGTGTGTTTAATCCAAGAATCAAAACCTAACCACAAAATTAGAATTTTTGAAGTCAAGAAGTGCCACAAAGGTCAAGTAACGCTATCCAATCCATAGGAAAAACATTGTAATTCCCTTACCTTGATTACGCGTTTAATATTTGGTATCGTTCCTAATCGTTTAGTTTGCCTTTATTGTTCATATAACGATTGTGTAATTGAGGGTTGAAGGCTAACACCTTTGGGTGTTAGCCATGTTTATGAAAGTTTAATGTTTTGTTTGTTTATATCGATTGCTTAATTTATCGTTGGCTATTGATTATGTTTATCACACGATACTCGTTTATGTGCTTAAATATGCGTTAATATAAGTTTGGGATATCGCCTGTAGCTTAACCAGATATCGGATAGTTCTCATATGGTAACTTATTAGGGTGGAATTAATAATCCTGCTAAATTCAAGTTTAGGATATTGCCTGTAGCTTAACTAGATATCGAATAGTGCCTTTGGTTTTACCACCTATATAAAATACCATAAGTAGTAAGTTAGTAAAGTCTTGATGAGCTAGAATCCAATAAGATCACCATTATTTCCTTCTAAGATGAATTATAATCAATAAATAGGTTGCTTTATGCGGATGCGTTTAATTGTGACAGAATTAGCGTGTCTAGGTCTTAGGAAGAAGTAACGCCTAAGTCTTAAGAATGATATACCGCTTCGAGATAAGTATTCATTGCACTAAATAAACAAACTTGCTTTAGATTTATTAAACATGGTTAACACGGTTTCCTATCATAAGACTTGACCGACCTTCTTGTTTAGGCTGTTTGACATGAGTGCGTTAGGGAGGAGATAATTGGGTAAGCCACCACAAAACCTATGCCAGTCTCTCAGGCTGAAAACCTCCCTTTTGCCATTAGAATTAGGATTAGGTTTAATTTAGCATAGGTTTAATCTAGATTAGATAACTAAAATACTGATAGACTTAGGAATTACACTCTTGCTCTTAGTGACGACACCCTACTTACCACGAAACTCCCATCTGACCGGGTATACTACCTGTTAAAGTGTTGTTTTTGGTAAAGTCAGCAAAATATAAATTTAAAACTTGAAACATAAATTACAACCACACAATGACACATCAGTTACCAGTGACCTTTTTAGATAGAGATAATGACTAATGGATCATTAACCGATGCAAGCAAGTCAAAACACGTGACTTCAAAGAATTCTAGAGGAAACAAAGGAAGCAGATGAAGAGAGTGATATCCGTGAGAGGATGCAACTTCTGTGTTCACAGCTTGTGGGATCCGTATCTAACTTACATGAGGTTTTTACAAATCAAATGTTCATTGCATGTTTTTGTGGGTTATGAGATAAAATGGGTCAGGTGATCAATCTTATTTAATAAACAGTAACACATTCATGAATCTTTATATTTTCTCAAAAAGGAAATCATGTAATGCGTTTGAATGTATGCATGACTTGCAAATTGTGCTCATGTTGCCAAATGCAACAACTACAAGGAAATGCCTTAAAAGAGAAAGATCTCAAACCACCTCGCTCAATATTTAAAGCTCGAGCCATTCTTTATAGGGATACCAACAATGCAACATGTGCTTTTTATTTGTTGCTTCAAAAAAATGATACACATCCGGGTTATGTAACAAATTTATATGGAATCTATTAACTCACAAGTTTATTTTGTTCAAATTTTGCAGGTACTTTTGAGAAGATATGTTCATGATAAAGAATAGATCTCTTAACTCTTAGCTCTATCCATAATTCCTTATAAAGGTATTCCTTCTGATATAAAGGTATATGCTATTTTCCAGAACTTGAAAATTCTATGAAATAGTATAATCAGCAAACAATATACTTTATTTGTACATTCTGCTAAAAATTACATTATATAGATAAAAAATGTGAATTTCTTTTTGCTAAATAAACTTTATAGTTGCAAACAGACAATTCAAGAAGTGTAGAAACTACTAGAGCTCTTTATCTATCTTTAATTATTTTGTAGGAAGTCAAAGTCAAAAATGTTTTAATAGTTGTACCTGCTTATGTTTGTTGAACCAGCAATTTCTGCACTCTTTAGGAAGTTAATGGAAAACCTCATTTTGTTATGATATTCTCTCATATAGTACTGACATATACACCAATAAGTGGAGAATTTATTTATGATCTATCAAACTCGCTGTAATTATCAGCATGTGAGAAAATTGGTTTAGGTCTTCTTTTGTTAGTTCATATGAAAATTGCCACCTCTGTTTGAATATTTGGTTAAAGATTATACAATACCAATAATGAAATAAAATGTAACTGTTAGATTAATAAGTAATAGAATAGGTCTACTGGATCAATAATTAATCTTTTATTATTTCATACTTGCAAGGTCTAGCTGTTCTTTTGCATGGACTTAATCAACACAGGTATGCTTTGTTTGCTGACATGTCCACCGGTTGTTTCACGTATAATTGGTTTTGACCTTTTTATATAACAGTGGTAGGTATCATGAATTTGCAAAGCAACGGAATGTACATGGGTATAAAGTTTACGGAATGTAATGGGTTGGTAAGTTATTCAACTCTATCATCTTTTATGCATTATACCTCCACATTGGTTATGGTTTTTACATAAAACCATAATTTCTGTATGAATGTTGGTTGAAAACATGCCAGGAAATCACATAGCTTTATATAAAATCGTAGGATATAAAAGTTACTTGATTATAAAAAGAGAAAATAATTTTTAAGTATCTTAACATCTAAACCTACATATTAGTAGGCATAACCATAAGTACAAGTTTCAATGGCTGTAACATTAGAACCCGATACTATTAGATGTATTTCATGGCCAAGGCCATCTCGTGGATTTTAGTGGCCCCATTCCGTTACCACAAAGAGGTCCTAAAGCACACACATAATATACATAAGTATGAGTAGTGCATAAACTAATTTGTCAAACCTCGCCTAGGCGGAAACACGAGGCGTAACATCATGGATATCATCACAACACAATGGTGTCAACAATAGAGAGAACTAAATGAAATAGATAAACAAATGAGACACAATGTGTCATGACAATATCTAACACAAGATAAAGGAGTTTTGCATTACGATAGCAATCAAATAGCAAACAATTCAAATGCCAAAAAAGTCTAAACATCCAATAAACATAATCCAAAAGTCTAAACATCCAACAAATGAGACACAATTGTCATACCACAAGGAAACATAATCCAAAAGTCTAAACATCCAATAAACAATCAAATAGCAAACAATTCAAATGCCAAAAAAATAAAACTCTGGGAGTTAGACTCCGCATGCAATGCCTACGGTCTCACTAGCCACTCCTCCTAACTTTCTTATCCTCAAGAAGATTACTTGAAAATGATGCTTAAAACGTCAACATAATGTTGGTGAGAGTCATAGGTTTAAGATACGATAATCAAATCCAACTGCAAATTACTGTGATAATAAAGAAAACATTGCAGGACAATAAATGAACTATCATACAGGCTAACATGCAAATCCAAACAATCACAAAAATACCCAACAAACGACCACAAGATGTCTCATAGCGTACCAAGGTCCCTATGGTTACCCCCTTAGCCCAGGCCATGGATACTCCCAAAGTAACGTTCCTGCTCGCTAGGCCACAGTACCATCCACTAAACATGCCATGGATACTCGTAGGTGATCCCCCTGACTTAGTTAGCAATTCTCAATATCACATCACAAAACATGTAGCACACAACATACAATAGTCACGTATAGTCCATGCATCTTTGACAACACATTATCACAGTAATCAAAACATTTCCAAACACTTTTCATCATTTCCACCCCAATAAATTATAAGAAAAAGAGGGGCTATGAAACTCACCTGATGCATAAGCAGCTTCTAAACAATATCAACACAAGCTACACAATACAAACACAAACGTGTTACACACGACCAAGCTAAAAGCTCAAGTCCATGTAACACTCATATGATGGATGTCTAAGGGTTTGATTAACCATCATGGGTCACCCCAACACCTTGCCCAACCTTAACCACCTCATTAACACATTAAACTAGTTACATACAATTTATTCAGAATTGCTAAATTTTAGCATGTCTTTACGTACTCAAAACCCCTACTTGTTGCCCTCCTTAATTACATGTGCAACTACCCCAAATAAAATCTGACTTCAAAACTGTTCCAATTCGGATCTGATTGCACACCAAAATATTTGACTCTAATTACCATACTTAGACATAAAATTAGAAGCTATCCTTATGGGGTTTCTTTATATACATATGTAACTTAACTATTGTAGAAGGGCTAAGCTTAATTCCACTTTTATGTTAGGGTTTCACCCTCACAAACATGACCTAATTCTGACCCGTATTTACTATTTTGACCACTTTTGTTGCAAAAGTTATTTGAATGCCTTCCCGACCTTAAAAACCTTCAAGGCTGGATTTCCTGGAAAGTAGACTCTTTTGGCTTATTCATAGACTCAAGAAATATATCAATACACGTTTTTATCATCTAGATATTAGTAGTTGAACACGACCCAAAATTTTGCTCAACCCTAAATCAAGTTTTAACGCAAATCTAACCTAACCAATTACATAAACATGACCCTAATCAGGCCCTAATCACTCTAGCAACATTAAATATCATTAATATTTTGTATTTTATGAAACCCTAGAATCCACCATCATAAGTGTTACATGCATGCATTATTTAAAATAGGATGAACACACTTACCTTGATGATTAGCACCTAAACAACACTCTTGATTGACTCTTGGATCTAGCAATGAAAATCAATTCTTCTTAGGGTTTTGGGGGATCAATTCATACATCAACAAGAAGAGAGGAAAAAAATAATGTACCAAGTTTGGGTTTGGGTTTTAAATCTATATCCTAACAAGTCCTAGTCCAACATAAATTTAGTTTATTTCAAAAATACTTTTTTTTCTTTCTTTTAAACCAAAACCGGACCCCCCCTATATTATTTATTTATTTTATATATTTTTTATTAATTATATCCTTATCTACATTACCTTAATTTTCTACAAAAACCTAGGCTAGTTTGATTAAACCTTTTTACTTAAACGCTACATACTAAACTTTCGAAATATAACTTTCATTTCACCAAACCACTTTCTATTTTTAGAAAGTTTGCTACAAACTTCTATATTTCACTCACCTATTTCATTTCTAAAATGCCACATTTCCCATAAATGGTTAACACTTAATCATCCAACTATTGACATAGCATTACATGCAATATGCCATTCGTTTCCATTATCACTAAATGTGAACAAATGGAATACTCATTACCCAACACAAACATACTCAAAACGAGATGCCCGTTCACCTCAAAATAATATCATGCACATACTTAACTCACTTAGAACACATAAAATCACATAGCACAACACTTAAACACATAAAATGAACTCTTAGCCATTTCTAAAGGTATCATTAACCTGATTTAATCACGGATGTCACAGTATCCCCTCCTTGAGGAAACATCGTCCTGAGATTTAACTAGCAGGTTCAATAACTCGATCTACGAACAACTGTGGATACTTAATTCTCATCTGGTCTTTGTGTTCCCAAGTAAACTTAGGACCACGTTTTGAATTCCAACAAACTTTCAAAAGCGCTATCTTCCTACGTTTTAACTTCTTAATTTCTCGATCCATAATCTTTACAGGTTCCTCAACAAAATGAAGTCTCTTATCGACCTTAATCTCATCCAATGGCACATTCAAATTAGAATCTGCCAGACATTTCTTCAGATTTGACACACGAAATGTGTCATGCTTACTCAACTCCTCAGGTAACCTCAACCTATACGCTATAAGGACAATCCTTTCAAGGATCTCAAACGGTCCTACCTATCTCGGTGTTAACTTACCCTTCTTTTAAAAACACACTACGCCCTTCCAAGGCGACACCTTCAATAGTACCCGATCACCCACTTCAAACTCTAACAGTTTATGTCTCTTATCCGTATAGCTCTTTCGACAATCTCTTGCCGCTTGGAGCTTTTCCTTTATCACCACTTCTTTATCAATCGTTTCCTGTACCAATTTGGGTTCAATCAAACTACCTTCCCTAATTTCAGGGTGACCTACATTTTCTTCCATATAGTGCTTCGAACGGAGCACACTAAATGCTAGTGTGATAACTGTTGTTATAAGAGAACTCAGCTAATGGTATGTGGACATCCCACCTGCCACCAAAGTCTATCACACACGCCCTTAATATATCCTCTAATGTCTGAATTGTACGCTCACTCTGTCCATCTATCTGAGGGTGATAAGACGTGCTCATATCCAATCGCGTTCCTAAGGCTTTCTGAAATGTTTGCTAGAGACGTGATGTAAACTGTGCATCACAGTCTGAAATGATCGACACATGTACTCCATGATGCGCGACAATTTCATCGGTGTACAACCTTGCCAATTTCTCCGTACTATAATCTTTACGTATTGCCAAAAAATGTGCTGATTTGGTCAATCTATCAACTACAACCCATATCGCATCGTGCCCACTCCTTGTTCTATGTAACTTTGTGATGAAGTCCATAGTGATGTTTTCCTACTTCTATTCAGGTATCTATGGTTGTTGTAATAAGCTCGAAGGCCTTTGATACTCAGCCTTTACCTTTGCACAAGTTAAACACTCGCTAATATAGGTAGCAATATCCCTCTTTATTCCCGGCCACCAGTACATATCTCGAAGGTCATAGTACATCTTATCTGCTCCAGGATGTATGGAATACTTGGACTTATGAGCCTCATCCATAATTACTGTTCTCACACCTCCTACTAACAAAACCCATATTTGATCCATAAAGTATAAACTTTCGTCTCCTTTCCTTTCCATCTGCTGATCTAAACCATGTAACCTTTCAGCAAGTACGTTTTCCTGATTGAACGCCTCACCCTGAGCTACCAGTATCATTCCTTTTACTCCAGATTGAATAGCGATGGCCATTGCCCGTGCACGTTTAGGTTTCACTCGTTCCTTCCTACTCAATGCATCAGCCACCACATTCGCTTTACCCGGATGATAGCGAATTTCACATTCGTAATTACTAAATAATTCGATCCACCTCCTTTGACGCATATTTAACTCCTTCTGATCAAATATGTGTTGGAGACTTTTATGATCCGTGTAAATGACACTTTTCGTACCATACAAATAATGTCTC